>JAENPR010000960.1:0-247861 GCA_018135685.1 Themeda triandra | reverse complement strand
GAGGCCGACGCCGGCGGGCTCCCTCGCAGGACGGGATTGGGGCACGAGGAGGCAGGGCGGGCCGCGGGCGGGAGGAACAAGCCGGAGGAGGAGGGCGGGTCGGGAACGGATGGATTTGATTCGTGCGACGGGGAGAGGTTGGGGAAGAGGAAGGAGACGAACCAGAGGACGGAGAGGCCTGGCGGGGCCCACGTGGCAGTGAAGGCGCCGCGGAACGCGGTGGTTGACGCCGTCTTCGCAGGCCGCCAGGCCCACCTGTCGGCGGACGGGATGGAACCTGCGCCAGACTCCAGGCCGTGCAGGCACGACACCGACGCAGCAGCGAACGGATTTTGCCCACAATCAGCACGTCTGTCCGTCTGTCCAAGTCAGAAGCAACGCACGGATGCAGGGGCCGGACGCAGTTTTTCCTGCTCGCCTCCCTTCAGATCCAAAAATGCCAATAGGCGTCTCTCAAACAGTCACACTTTTACGAGAGGGATGAGGATTAGTTTCCAAGAACAAGAATACTCCGTAGTGGCTTCGTTTGTTACATTTCCCGCCAAAGCAGCAGGCACGCGCACGACAAACGGCACAAGCACCCGGTCGCTACTAGTGCGTGGTGGGTGTGGGTCGGGCAGCTGCCACTTGCCAGCACAGTAAAGATTGCTGACTGATGAACCACACCCCTGATGCTTGGCCGATGCACCCAGCAGATCACACCATTCAGACTTGCCCTGCTCTCATCAGGAAGTAAGGGTAACATATGCTGATCCCAGCATCACAAAAACAAGATGATTCCTCAATATTCCTGGATAGGAACAATCACCATCTTCCCTTCGATTCTCCCACTGTGTACCAAATATCTTCCACCTACCTACAGCTACAGGTTTGTTCGGATTGGAATCCCAACCCAATCCTCAAGGGCTTATAAGAGCAAGTGAGCAAGGTCTTGTAGGCTACCCACTACCACCTGCATAAAACCACCTACATACGAGTACATGCTAGTACGGATGAACCACCACCTGTCAATATAGGCACACAGACATTGCGCATTGTCAAAGGGAGCCGTGCTGTGACCTGTGTGAGCTTTACCCAACAGTATCACCAGCTAAAAAACTATGCCTGCGCAGGACAAATTCCCAGTGCCCATTTTTCATTTAATATAATCCCCGAGTTCACAGAAGCGCCAACACATCAGGTGGAACTGACGCGATACACCAGGCAGCGCATTGTTAACAGGTCAAGTGAGATTGCTGCTAAACAAAATGACCCCATAACATTTTTCGAGTCAACAAACACATGGAGCCTTATTATCTCCTCGCTAAGTAACCCAACCCCCCCTGAAACACTCAGAGGGGAGAGAGGCGAGGAAGTCTTGGCACAGACATCCTCTGTTTCCTTCTACAACGAAGCATGTCCCAGTGTCCCTGCTGCTGCTGTCTCTTTTCATTGAAAGACCACACCGACTGGACGTCGGGACTTGTGAGCAAAATAAGCCTCCTCCCCGCCAACAGGTGCGCTGGGTGGCGATGGAAAATGGCCGCCACCTTCCTGGGCTCCATTCAGCGACAGCTCCTCCCTGCAAACATAATAACACCAACAAAGTCGTCAGATCCAGCGTTTCAATTTAACAACCAAGGATGGTAGTATGAAATGTTTTGTCAGGCCTAAAACAGAATCCACGCACTGTGATGCAGATAACCACCCAAAGGGCAAAAGTAAAAGATTTCAGACCAAATGGACTCAATTTCAAGCTAACAGATTACAGGGTGCAAGTCCACAACTAGAAACAAGCTAATTCAAACATCAATAGAGCAGTCCAACTATAACACAACAAAATGGGATGGCACTGGCCTTGTGTTCAACTAGTTATGCTAAGTTTCCATCAGTTTGGAGCCTGTTGATAGGTCAAGTGCTTCTGGCCTGTAGGAAGTAGGAACCGGATGGTCTGTTATACTACCTAAGTATTAACTATTAAAAATGACTCAAATGAACTAGTCAAGCTAAGAAAACTGATAACCCAATTTCCATGTTCCCTTGAGCCAAATTTCTGTAGGTACCAGACTACCAGCCCACTTGTGTAAATTGTGTGGATGTCTCTCCTATAGATATCGCCATGGAATAAGACTGAACACACCACTGGGCCTTGTCTTTGAAGCCTCCTGGAACTCTAGTTGTATCCTAACTGGACTAAAACTTTCATCTCACATGGACTAGGCTGCCTGCTCTTGCATCACAGCACCTTTACCTATGCTTTTTAAGTATGAAGGAGCCTGCCCCAACCATGCAAACAAAACAAAAGGCAACAGTTACCACCTTTAAAAAAATTCTTCATCGTATGTCTAATAAAGTTACAATTAAAACTATGCCCAATAAATAACAGCAAGGTCAAACAGGATGCAGTAATCAAACACACTGATGAACAGCATTTCCAAGAATACAACCACCAAAAATGCAGAAGTTCAATGCTATCAAACTATAAAATTAAGTGTTTAGTCTGCTTATCCTCCAAACCTTCTAGTCGTAAACACAACTTGAGTACCCCTGAGCTATTGAAAATAAAAGTTACTGCTGAAAGCAAATCTTGACCAGACCACTAAATCTGAATAATACACTAAATGTTAGAGGAGCACATCATCAAGACCAGGGACAAAAACATTGGTTAATAATTTGATAATTCATGATGACAACTACCCATCTCTCCTCGGTTTTTGTACCCTTCTTTCTAATCAATTTAGACCTAGCAATGAATATGCCTCTGAACTGCCTTATGAAAGAGGTATTTACTCAACATATAATTTCTAGCTGGGCTCAAAGCAACTCATGGCCAACTCATTGTTGTAACATAATCTTGATTGATGATACATTTAGTGTTAAGGCTTAACAATCACAAACAGTGGAACAAATCATGCAAAATGGTCAGACAGATTCCAAGCTAGCTTATTCATTATGGCAGTTTATCAATTCATCATCATCCTAATTCATGAGCAGAGTAGAACAGTTAAGACCATAACATCAATGAACCATGATTCATGAAAGCGAGAAAATATTAGAAGCGCACATGTCCAATTAAGTGTTCCAAAAGCTTTAGTCACTAGACAGAAAACAGGGGTTGGTCCAGAGACTACCTAGGATTAGAGCATCTCCAACAGACTCAGGATCCAACTTGCTATATCTATATTTAGCTAACATGCAAGAAATTTGGCCTCCAACAGACTAGCTAACGCCATTGCTATTCCATTTGACATGCTATCCCGTGAAAGTCGGAAGCTAAATTTGGCTCTCCGGTGTGCCTTGCTATTTTAGTGTTTGTGACACTGACATCTAGTACTATGCATGTGTTGTTCCAAAATTCCATTAGTTTCTCCTCTTTGATAGAATATGGAGTATGAGATATGGCTAGTCTGTTGGAGTATGCTAAATTATACAGAGTGAATTTTCATGAAGCGGCTAGCCAAATGAAGATATAGCATGTGAAATTTAGAATGTCTCTTGGAGATGCTCTTAGGCAGACACTCTAGTACTAGAATATGTCGCAATTAAGGAGTAAAGCAGGATGGTGGTGCCTAACATCTAGGTGGACACATTTAATATATCCCAAAAACATTGGTGGAGAAACTCAAGAAATATATCCCCCCCCTCCCCACCCCACCCCAAACACGCAAAAAAAAAAAAAAAAAAAAAAACACCACTGCCCTGCCCCAGATTACACGTCTTTCTCATAAATAAGACCCACAGAGAACTCCCACCTAATGATTGGAGAATAAAGAGCACTGCTGTCTGAATCTTTCATCTTTCAAAGAAGAAAGGATCACCAATACACACTCAGCATCACACACTCAATGGGTTCCACAATAAATAAAAACTCAGCTACGCTAAATACCAAGATAATTCACTCTTCTTTTCAAATGTCTCTAATTTCTGTACATATAAATGTCCTGGTTTACGGAGTAATCCACAATCACACATGGAGATTTCACTTGTGTTTAACAATATACAAGCAAATTTAAGCAGATGTCGTCAAATGATTATCATTAAAAAATGCAAATAATGTGGTGCTTAAATGTATTGATACATGGAATGGAACTATACTAAGCCGTTGACTGGAAAGCTCGAATGACTTTTACAATAGCATGAATCTAGCATTGTCAACATCTGATGAAAGGACAACAACTATTATATCAAGAGTTACTATACCAGGTTTCTAGCTCAAGTTAAAATTATATGATGTTCAGCGGTCATGAAAGCCTTTGTTGCAATAAATTTTCTGAAAAGAAAAGGGGGGATAGGAAAGTACTTACTTGGGCCAAGAAGGACCAGGTGGCCCAAAGGGGTTTTCACGTGCTGATTTGTTTGGAAACCCAAAAACCAAGTCATTGCGTAATTTCCTGGTATCTCATGTGGAAGGAACAGGCTCGGTGTATCAGGTGGCAATTGCTGGAAAGGTGCTTTCTGCAGCCAAGGATCCCTGTCATTCAAACCAGTACCCAGGGGGCCTTTTGTTCCACCATTGAAAAGATTGGCACTGTAGTTTAATTGATTTGTCTGTCGGGGCCACTGATTCTGAGGGCCTTGGAGACCAAAACTGTCATGAACCAATGGCGTGCTCCACATTTGCCATGTGCCTTGCTCACTGCTAGCCTCAGGCTGAATAGGACCACCAGCCCTTTTTGCAACTAATAAGTGCAGGGGCTTGATAGGTTTTCTTCAACCATACGAGATCTAGAGAGAGAGACTCAATTGGTGAAGGCCTCCCATGTGATTTCTTGGAGATATCACTTGAGATGAATCCACGATCCAAGACTGGAGAGAAGTTATCTAAAGACTCAGAAACTGGCCCAAGCAATGCGATTGCATCTGGATCATAGCATGGGTCCTCAAACTGTTCTGGATCTTCAAATACTACAGATTCTGCATCATCATAGAAAGGCATATGTCCAGCAGGAAAATGAGGTAGTGGCTTACTGGGAGGTACTCCATTAACCGATGGAAAACCTGGAAATTGCATGGACTGGCTCAAACTTGGTTTGCTGTCCAAAGGAGGATACTGGGAGAGAAATGTATGAGCATTGCTTATTTGTGCTCCATTTGGTTCTGGCTTCCGATTCATATCACGAACTGAGGTTGTAGTATCAGGACAAGGGGAGACTGATGCTGAACGACTAAACAGCTGATGCCATGACTTTTTAAAGCTGGTAGGGGCTGGCTGCACATTTGAACTAACCTGCATAGAGCAAAATACAAAAAGGTGGAAGATTTAAGATGAAAATTCAGGTAAAAAGAGCTAATGAAGTTGGTTTAAACAACAAGATTTGACACTGAAGTAGCAATGCCCTTGTTACTCACAGGTCGATTGAAGTTCGTCCATGAATTTCTGGTTTCCCCAGCTGAAGCAGATTTAGCTGCAGCTTGTGTGCTGCATGCTGGACATCTCTTTTGACTGCATTACCCTGGTTAGTTGCAGGAACTACAGGTCTGCTAACCTTGTTAGCTTGAGGGGCAGGGGCCTGAGCACTTCTGCCAAAGAAGGAACCACTGCCAAACCCTCTTGACGAAGATAAGAAACCACCCGTCATACGGCCGAAGTACTTGGCTCTGCTCTCCACTGTCTTATTACTATGGTTGTTAGCTTCAAGGTAATGAGGCTTGTAACCCTCACGTCTGTCAGAGTCAATTTTTCTGTCAAAGGCTCGCTTCCTGTCGCCTTCTCTGCCCAATCGTCTATCAATGTCCTCACAATCTGAGTTACTCTTGCTTGACCCTTTATCCTCTTTCTTCCTCCTCTCCAGGCGCCGCCTCTCCGCCTCCCTCCTAGCATCCTTCTCCCCAACAGGGGTAGCGCTTTTGGACCGCTCCTCGGCCTCAGCCTTCTCATCCCTCAGCTTCCTGCGTTCCTCCACCAACTTCGCCACCTCTTCCCGCTGCTTCCTCTCTTCCTCCTCCAGCATTTCCCTCTCCAGCCTCGCCAACCTCTTCTCCTCCGCCTTCCTCCTCGCCTTCTCCACCCTGCTCTCCTCAGCTTTCCCCCCAATCTCCCCTCCCTTCGCCAACCTCTTACCATCCGGGCCCAAGCCCTCGCCGTCCAACGACGACGTAAATCTGAATACCTTCCTCAACGGCCACCTCACTGTTGCTGTGAAAAATGACAACAGCAGGTGCCACGAGAACCCGCCGGTGGAGCCGCGCAGGTCGAGCCAGTCTCCGCAGTCCTGCGCGCAAGAAGCCCACCCGGAGGGCGCCTTCCCGGCCGAGTCGAGGTCGAGCACGGGGCGCTTGGAGACGTGGCCGCAGAAGGAGCACGTGAACCTGCCCCCGCCGCCGGGGTTCTGGTCCCGGTACGGGTTGCCGCAGTTGCGGCAGCGGCGGCTGGCGCACCGGCGGAGCTTGTGGAGCTCGAGCGCGCGCGCGCGGCGCTCCTCGCGGAGCCGCGCGGCGCGGCGGGCGCGCCAGGCGGACAGCCGCGGGAGCAGGATCTCGTACCAGAAGAGCGTGAGGAGGAGCACGGACACGCACGCCAGCCGCGGGGAGGTCACCTCGAAGCGGTAGGCGGCGGGGAGCAGCAGCTGCGTCGCCGCCCAGACGGCGATGAGCGGGACCACCAGCCACGGGAGCATCGTCGCCACCCGCCGGGACCAGCGCTGCACGGCGCAGAGCAGACACATTGGGCTGGGCTGGTTGGTTGGCTATCCGGCCGCCTCCGCTGCGGATGCCCCCTGCGGCTGGATCGCCGGCGCCGTCGGAGAGAGCTTGAAGAGCGGGCGGGTGGGGAGGTGGGGAGGTGGGTTGCTTGCTCGGCGGGTAATGCTGCGATTCGATTTGGGGGAGGGGAGGGAGGAAACCCTCGAATGGGGGAAGCGGAATCGAAGCGGGCGGCGCCTTTTCGAGGCGATGCGAGATGCGGCGGCTAGGAGGAGGGCGTGGGGAGGAGGGATTCGAGAGCGGGGAGCAGGAGGTGGGCGACGGCCATGGCGAAAACCCTAACTTTTTTTTTTTTTTTTCCAATCCCTTTCTTCCCTCGGGCGGTCGGCGACGGAAGGGAGACGAAAGCAGCGAGCCGTGACCGTGGGAAAAGCCGCCACGCCATTTTTTTTTTTCTTTCTAATTTCTTTTCTTTTCCACCATTCGAGGAAAAGGGTTTATCTTGTTATAAAAATTAAATGTAAAAGCAGTTTGTGGTTAAAGCTACAGTTACTGAAGTTTAGCTTTGACATTATTTAAAGTGGATGAAAAGTGAACATGAGTTTAATGTAAATGGTGGTTTGACTTTAACAACTTCAAAAGTAACCTAGGCATATAGGTAGAAATAAAAGAAAAAGTCTGAATACCAGACATGTTTGGACATATAGAGAAAAATATTTTTCACATAAAGAAAATTCCTTGATAGACATTTGGTCGTGGGAGCTTTGTCTATATAGATGTATATAGTATCTAGGGCTGGTGTTCGATCAAATCGAACATTTGGGAGCCATGACTAAAGGCTAATTACTTGAGCAAGTAAATATATATTTTGTACCTATATCCTTGAGTCCCCGATATGATCCATTAAAGTTAATACAACTAACGAAAAAAAATAGTAGGCCTTGTTTAGATTCTCAAATTAGCACCCAAATTTCACTATATAAAAAGAAGATTCCCATCAAATTAAAATGTCGGCGAACGCATGATCTTAAATGTATATGAAATCAAAAACTAATTACACAGTTTGGTTGTACTTTGTGAGACGAACATTTTAAGCCTAATTAATCAATGTTTAGATAATTTTTACTAAATACAAATGAAATGTTACAGTGCGCATTAATGGCAAAATGTCAACTTTGCAACACTAAAGTTGGGCATCTAAACATGGCCTAAACGGAATTTGGGCGACCAATTGATTTGCAACTTTCATGTGAACGAATCTAGCTTGCTTTGCCTTTTCAATCTTAAATTAAGACTTACGTAAATCTTGGGATATTGGATATGGATAGTAGCCGTTAATAATCCTTGTACATATATAGAGCGGCAAACAAACTCTATGTAACTTACACATGTGTATGCTTACCTGGCGCCGTAGGATCACCTGTTAGAAAGAAGTATCAGGAACATGCCACCTAGGCCTTTGCTAGGTCATTTTGCATGAGGCATTTAGAAAGATTAAAAATAAAAAAATAAAAAAAATCTTTTTAAAAATATGCTTTAGAAAGTGTTAGCAAAAATATATACGTGTCATAACGAATTTGCTTTAATCGAAGCCCTCTTCTAAAATACACAAGTTAATGTTTGATAGTTTTAAAATAAAAAAAGTTAATGTGTTGTGGTGGATTCCCAAAACAATTCTCCAAATATGTAGGTTCAACATTGATATCTTTTCATTCTTCATTCCATGCATCTAGGGACATGCCCCTAATTGTGGTCGTCATGGACCACCCCTAGACTTTGCCTTCATAGTTCACATATGTGGACCCATAGACTCTGGAAATCTACCTTTTGCTTCTGGGCCTCTTCAATCTTTTGAACAGTTCCAAGACAACGGAAAGTCTAGTTAGCGACACGTCATGCTCCTTGGCGATCGCGCGACCTCTCTGAGACAACCTAGCCAATTAGCTATCCCACACAATCGTATGACCTATCTGGTTCTTTCCGTTTCAGCATCACAACCTCCTATTTCTATGTACACAACCGTCATCACAACCTCCTATTTCTATGTACACAACCGCACGGCGATGTGTACATAGAAATAGGAGGTTGTGATGCCGAAACGGGTTAGGTCCTAGGTATCGTGTTTGCTCGTCGTTCAGGTTCGGCGGCGTAGCTTTTAGGGTTCGCTCACCATTGATGGTGGTGGAGCTAGGTTTCGCCGGGGGGTGTTCCTCCGCGGTGTGTGTTGCTGGGCGGCGTCGGCAGGGCGGAGATACCGACACCGTAGCGGAATAAGCTGTGCTCGCCTCTTCTTCGCCCCGAAGGCGTCTTCCTCCAACGTCGTCGGAGAGGTAGGAGTTTCTCTTGGAGTTCGAGGCCGGCGGCCTCTCTTTTGCTTCGATTCGGAGGCGTATGTGCGGGTTTCGGGTGTTGGCCGGCCGGATCTGGCTTCTCCTTCGTCTGGTGATGGTGGTCACCGGACGGAAGCCCAGGTCCGGGGGCCGGGGAGGTCGGGGCGCCGCCCCGGTCGATGGTTCATCGCCGATGGCTTCATTCTATTCCTCGAAATGGGTGTTTACTTCGACTCCAGTGTAAGCCAGTGGGCAACGGGACTTCTCCGGCTCATGGTGGAGAGCGTGGGCTTTGTCGACGGCGGCGGTCAACGGCGTGGCGGATTTCCAGAAGGAACATGAAGGAACCAAGGGCATATTTGTAATATTTTTTTTGAGGGGTCTTCATGTAGTTTGGTTGGGACACTGTCTCTGTATCCTCTTATTTATCTGTATTTGTGTACAACCGTATGTTTTCCTTAATACTGGAGGTTTGCTTCTGCGCCGGCGCCGGCTCAAGCCGCATGGGAGCCCTGTGTGGGTGGAGTTGACTTCTACAATTTTGTTTGACTATTAAATCTTATTTATTTTTAAATAATAAAGTTAATAAATTATTATAAAAATTCCTAACGATAAAATAAGTCATAACAAAATAAATAATATTTATTATTTTTTAAATAAGATGAATGGTCAAACAAGAATTGTAGAAGTCATAAAATTGTGTTTATTTATGGGACATAGGGAGTAAGTTACTACACGATTAATACACAATTTGCTATAAAGATAAAAAATATTATACTAAAGTTGCTACACCCTTAATTCATGAGTTACTATAAAACATAAACTAAAAAAATAAGAAAAACAAATTAAAAACATAAACTAAAAATTAAAAAACCTTTATTATTCTAAAGTTGATACACCCTAATTTCATGAGTTGCTACACCCTTAATTCATAAGTTGGTACACGATTAATACATAAAGTTGCTGTAAAAAAATAAAAAAAAAATTGACCAAAAACATAGACTAAAAATAGAAAAAACTTTATTATACTAAAGTTGCTAAACCCTTAATTCATGAGTTGTTACACCCTTAATACATAAGTTCGTACATGATTAATACATAAGTTTCTTATTCCTTTCAGTTTCACTTTCTGATTCGTATTCCTTTCAGATCCAGTTTCAGTGTTCCTTCAGTTTTAGATTTTGTCTTCCTTTCAATTTTACTTGGTCGCTAGCAGCAGAAGGATATACTACCTGAAAACGGAAAGGAGAAGGGGTGTGGGTTGACCAAGTGAGGGTGAGTCGCGCACGCGGGTTTAGGGTTCGCGCGCTGCCCGATTGCGTGACAGGTCGTGTGTTATCGTGGTTCCATAGACAAGAGTAGTGCGTGGGAAAATTTCATGAAGTTATCATGTACACACCTTTTTTTCATGAAAGCGTTTTAGACATTTGAGACCAGATAGTTCATGTGTGGGGTTAAACGGTTGGCGAGCAACTTTGTGATGATTTTGGCCACTACATGGATTGGTGGACTCATAACAGGACCAGTGAATTACACCGGCAGCGCATACACCTTTTTTCATGGAAGTGTTTTAGACATTAGAGACCAGATAGTTCATGTGTGAGGCTAAACGGTTGGTGAGCAACTTTGTGATGATTTTGGCCACTACATGGATTGGTCGACTCATAACAGGACCAGTGGATCACACCAGCACCGCATGGATCAGGACGGCTTCGGATTAAGCAAAATAGAAAGTTTGTCAAATGCTAAAGGACATGGCATAATATGAATGATGTGCCTGATAAACTCATGCAGAAAGCAGAAACCAACTATGTGTGCTCTGTTCTGTTGTCTCTTCAGTCTCATCATGCTATTGTAGAGTATGATAGTGTCAAAGAAGATAACCAAATCATACCTTCCTTAATTATTTTTTTAGTGTTATTGTTTGGTCTAAATTCTATTTTTTTCACTCATTTGGAATGAGTCGAATGATTTTTTTTTCGAAGTCGTGCTCTTGGCACGTGTCTCATTAAGAAGATAAAGGAGTTTTGTTTTACATTCCGGTTCATGAAAGGGCGAGCTGACCCTCAATCACCGGACGACACACTTACACAAGGCGCCGGCTAAACGGTGGAGCTTAGAGTGTTGTAAGTTCCTGCGAAAGGATTGTGCCCAAGGAAATAAGGTAGACACCACTAGGGTAGCAGGGCCACCGCCAGCAGCGGCGCAAGGGCCCTGAAGCCGGCGGACACCCAGCAGCCTGCCTCCTCAGTGATACGCTCTACGACGATGTTCGGCGCGGACGACGCCCCCTGGAAAGTCCTTTTGTTGCGCTCCTTCCAAATCATCCACGTGACGAGCAACACGAGGGAATCGAAGCCACGCCGTAGGTCAGCGTGGAACGCCTCCCTGGTGGACAGCCACCAGTCGTCGAGGCTGTCGTCATAGAACGGCGCTAGGTGGCCAAGGCCGGCCTTGGCAAGGATTCGATGCCAGACCTCCCTGGAGAACACGCATGCCAGCAGAAGGTGACGCCAGTCCTCTGGTTTCTGGAGGCAAAGGACGCAGTCGTCCCCTTGCTGAAGACCGTGGCGCTTCCACCGCTCAGCCGTTGTTGGCATTTCTTAACGCAATCACTAGAATTGTTACATCCCAGTGGTCACGCCAAGAAACGCTGGGGTTGATAGTCGTGTTCTAAAGATATAATTATCCGCAAGCGCACGGATCTATCATTGTAGCATTTCACCCGGGGAGTATTCTCAGGGTATCGTTATTTATATTTCCCGTAGGAAGGCATGGTGTAGAGGTGTCTAAACATGGATATGGATGATTGACTTCATGTCATTGAAATGTGACTATAGTACTATACAGAGGTAAGTATAAATGGTTTGCAAGATAGTGGACACCCATTTGGCCAAACTCAAGGATAAAGTATAAAATAAAGAATAAACGAATAAACGAATAAAGAATAAACCTAAGCGGAGCAGGTAGGTCAATTGTAGCAAGGTCATGAATAGCTAAGTCATATAGTCTACAGGATTAGAGAAAGATCAGAGCCTAAGGTAACGGGAGACCCCTTGGTGTCTGCGCCCGATAGAGGCATTTACGAACTCCTACACGACATACGGACGTGGGGGATTACAAGGACGGACAGTGTCACCCACCACCCGCGCCTACCCCTCAACCGTGGCATGCCGTCATATCCGAAGGCTCTCTCATATCCGGACACCACGCCCGCATATTTGAGAACTACCTACATTCCCCGTGGACTCCCACCCTACGGATGGACGAGCTAGAACATAGGCAAACTCGAAGGAACGACGAACCGTTACCCCATTCTCATCAAGATCTCTACTCCTATAAATCATATGAACAATGAAGAACAGCGAAGAACATGCTAAGAAATGATCATAAGAACTTTGGTCTAGTTCATATGAATCAGGTTCAGCAAGAACGCAACTATGCTCTAGTTCATGAACAAGGCTACATAATAAGATCAAGAACTTGAAGTAGGAAGAACACTCCATAGTATATTACCAAGTGATGATCTTCTTCCTAGGAGACAAGCCCTCCTTGATAGCTCAACCTAGCTCCTAAGCTACTAGACTAGGCTAGAGAACAAGAGTAGAGGAGAATGGCTCAAATGAATGTGTGTGTTGAAAATGGTTGGATCTCCCCTTTTATATGTTGAGCACGTCAGTTTGGAGCTATACATGGCAAGAACACCAGCGCACCGCCCTCCTCTGTCATTAATGTACCGCCTCCAGAAAGATGGCCCCACCTGGCAGGCTGGGGGGCGCGAGCGCGCCCCTGGCGCGAGCGCGCCAGGTTGGCGCCTCCCCCCAACCGCCTTTGGCTGGTGGGCCTCTCCTGGTAGGTGGGTCCCGGTGATGTGGTGTTTTGGCCCATTTCGGCTCTGGATGGGCTGTCTCCTCCTTGTGCCTCTTTACACTTTGCGGAAAAGCGCCTTTTCTGTAAAATCCCCCTGTACTTGGTGTATTTCCCGTAAACGTTGCTAAACTCCGGTACAAGTGGAATTCGGTTAATAGCACAAGTATATGCGTGTAAGAACATGTAATTCTCCCTTTTCTATCTTAAGTTGGCGGTTAAAATGTGTCGATAAGGACCGCCAACAAGATCCCCAAGCTTACCCTTTGCTCGTCCCGAGCAAAGCCGGGCTTTTAGGTTGTTAATCGGGAGCTGCTTCTATGTCGATCGTATTTCTAATATACCATAGTTATACGCATGTTCTCCACTGAATTTGAATAAACCGGCATTTCTATTCACCCTTTTATTATCTCGCTCTAATGGGGCTTTTTGGCTCCCAAGTCTTGGGCGATTGCAAGGTAGAACAGCACCTCAGCCTGTGCTTATCATTCGTCTAAAGCTTGACCATTCTTCCGGAGGTTTTTAAGAATTTTATAAAAAATGAAATCCCAAGTTCCTCGAATGATTCTCTCGATCACTCAAATGTGTATAGCAACCTCACCAAAGGCATTTTGAGAATTTTGCCTTCTACCTACCACTAAAAAGCTGAGTAGTGGAGTTTTGGGTAGGTATGTAAGTAGGCATACTTGTATCACATATATTGTAAGGTCAAGGATCGAACCTTACGGAGATTAAGTCATACACCTTGAATGAGATTGTGCAAGTGTGTGTGATGGAAGAAATGGTTCCTAATTTTTCTATATTTTTGTGTACTCCATGCATTATGTCTCTCTTTTATTTAATGATGATGACGATAAAAGAAGAGTATGGGCTATGAATGGAACAACCCTTTTTTTTTCTTTTCCTTTTCTTTTCTTTCTCTTCTCTCTCTTTTTTTTTGAACGGGGATCTAAAGATTTTTCCGTTGATTTATTGCACTATCCTATCCTTCTTTCTTTCCTTTGTTTTTTTCGAATGAATGAATAGCCCATCTCTGATGAATGATTACTGAAAATGGAGAGAGACGAAAAGATGAAAATGCAAGGAGTACTTTTTGGTGGCTAAAGAATGCGCGATCCTCAGGGTAAGTATCGGCATTTTTATTTGGTGGAAAGATGATGCACAACTCTCAGTGTAAGAGTTGGCGGATGGAAAGGGGTGCATGTTGTGCGCGACTCTCAGTGTAAGAGTCGGCACTTTATTTGGTGGGTGCAAGTGAAATCTCAATCGTGGGTGTAAGGTCATGATCTCGCGTCGGTATCGATCCGACCGAACTCAATGTATGAACAAGCAGCGTATGAAGGTTTTGTACTACAGATAAATCATATGGCTCTGGTGGGTATTTCATAATCATTGAGGAACTTTTCGTTTTTGATCATTTTACAAATAAAAACTCCGGAAGTCAAGTCATACTCTAGAGCAAAGTCATAGCGGTGGCTTATAGTACTATATCATACCCAGTAATAACTTAGACGAGAAAACACAAGTGCTCCCACTAAAAAGCAAGTTTTCAGGATGAGACATTTCTAGCCGATAAACCCAAATCTAGAGAAAACAATGTTTATAACTAGGGTACAAAGAAACAAGAGACAGAGCAACCTTATCATTTCAACAAGGGTGAACTACACATTTTTACAACACATACTAAGAGGCACAGGAAATAAAATATTTTTGGTTTTTTTTATGCATGAGAACAAGATTTAAACATGCTAAAGAAAAATAAAATTACTTGGAAATAAATATGCAATGCAAGGTACCTTTGGGGGTCCTCCCCCAAGCTAGCATGAAGCTCACTGTCCAGGGGGATATCCCACGAACCTCCAGAACTCCTCATGTTGAGCCTGGTCTTGCTTGCATCTGTGCACTCAAGCCGTCCCACCTTTGATCCATTTGTGCCTCGCCAATCATGGGTCTCCCCGCACAAAGGAAGTGAGAGAGTCTTGTATTTCACCATGCGGATCTCCAAATGTCCGATGCGGGTGCCGAGAGCTTCTATCTCGGGGTAATGTCGTGGCTGGACCGGTGGGGGAACATCTTCGTATTGCTGCCTTTGGCGCTCCCACTCGTCCACGCTCACCTCGGCCCACGCATCTGTGGTTGGCGCGGGAGGTACAAAGCGGTCCCGGCTCCGCCCGTGGAGCATACCCCGTGTAGTCCTGGTAGGGGGTCCATGGTTGCTCAGCCGCGGGAACCGGGGCTGCCGTCCTCCCCCGCCTCGTCGTGTCCTCGCTGGTGAGTCCTTCCCCTGCGAATATCTTCAGCAGTCTTGAGCTCAAAGGTTAGTGACTGGCAATTACGCAAATAGTAATCCGGGTTAGGTAACCGGATCCTATTTTCGTAGCCAGGGAAAAAGAAGTAAAGCTCATCCTTTGTGTCGTGGGTAGTCAACGTGTGCCCTTGGATTAGAGTGGTCAAGTCACAAATGGGTCGAGGAATAGGAATGTACTCAACAACTTTACCCTCCAAAATACCCATCGAACTGACAACACGAGTGACCAGAGAGGTGCACAAGACCGGGTACTTGTTGCGAACTATGTCTTGCCAATGACGAACGATCTCTTTCACGGGTGATACCTTGATTTTCTTGACAATGACATAGATCAACTTAAGTTCGGCCATGCGCACCCATCTAACCACACCAGTGGGGAAGAAAACCATGGACATCCAACGATGCATAAATCTCAAAGTGGGATGATGGATTTGGGTGTTCTGGGGTTTGAAAGATCGAAACTCAACCCTCCCAGAAATCTCTTCCCAAAACTTGTTTCGATCAAAACCGATGGTGGCGAAATCAAGATCGAGGAAGCATCTTCGGTTAAAACCCAAATGAACACTAAGTTCTTTCCAAGTAAGCTCATGCTCCTCGTTGAACAAGCGAAAAATCATACCATCGTCGGTTTCTTGCAAGGTGCTGAGGAACTGTATGGTTAGGAGGCGTGAACCTTGTTCCTCGATGGGTTCAACATCCTCCCAGCCAACAGACCTCCACACAAGATCGAATTCATCATCCATACCTATGCGGTGGAGGAGGTTGGAGTCGTAGACTTGCGTATGGAGGAAGAGATGATCCTTGAGGTGGAAGTAGGCTTGCATCTTCCGACCTTCTTCCAGGTCGAGGTACAGCTTGTCCTCCTCGTTCATGACTTGCTCTTGTGGCGCTTCCGGCGCCACCTCTTCCTCTTCGGCTCTTTCAACCTCCTCGGGTTGCTGCTCTTCCATGGGGGCTTCAGGAGCTTAAGAGCTCGACTCGCCGAGGCGACACTTGGAGCGTCTCCTAAGCAAGTTCCCAAATCCTACCATGGCTTACAAGTAGAGAGAGCTTCTTGGGTGTGAAGGGTTAGAAGAGAATGGACTTGCTACTTGCTCTACACAAAATATGATGGAAAATTTGCTTGAAGAATGAAGTGGGGAAGTGAGAGGAGTGAAAGTGTGTGAGTGTGAGAGGGGTGGAGCTCCACCGCCGGCTCCTCCTCTATTTATAGGCCAAACACCGGCCCAAGGGGGAGGGTGCAACGGCCCCTAGCCGTTGGAGCCCTGGCCGGGTGGCAGAGCCGCCTCGGCGCGGCGCGCCGCCCGGCGCGCGCCAGGCCCGCCAGCCCGCTCGCCACCGCCCTTGGGCGGAGTCGCCCCAACGGCCATTTCAAAAATGTGGCCGTTGGGGGTTGGTTTCCCGGCCCAATATTTCCCCAACTTTTCGATTTTCCAACAAATTTTGATCAAAAACATTTTTTTCAAAAATATTTTAAAAATAATTTTTAATAACAAAAAATTTATTCCTTCTAACTAACTAAGTTTTAGAATTTTTGGGACAAAAAGTTTTGAAAATAAAAATTAATTTATTCGCTCACAAAAAGAAGTGAGTGCAAAGAAAATACTTTTATAAAATAAATAAATATTTTGTAAATAAAGAAAGATTTTTTTCGATAACTACCGGTTTACCCGTCGGCCGGGGCTTACCAATTTTTAAGTCCGTTGAGCAGGACTTTCTCCCTCATCAATTTCTGTTTGATGATTCACCTGGCCCGGGAGAAGTGGGTCCAGATTTCTTCGCCTTGGGTTGCCGCTTCTTTGGCGGGTTCTTCTTTGCTTCTGCCGGTTTGGGATAGCCATTAAATCGAAGGTTGATCACCTTCGCGTTGAAATGGAAGCTGGCTATTCCCTTCCCAACGTATATTGCTGCCTTGGTAGTGTAGAGGAATGGTCGCCCAAGGATGAGTGGTCCCTCGTCTGTGTCTCCTGTGTTTAGGATGATGAAGTCCACTGGAACATACTCATCTTGGATCCTGATTAGGATATCCTTTGCTATCCCCTCGGGCCGTGTGATAGTCCGATCTGCCATTTGCATCATGAATGCTGGAGGGGACAGAGGTCCTCCCAACAATTTCTCATATGTCGCCTTGGACATCATATTCACACTTGCTCCGAGGTTGCAATAGGCATTATCAATAATATGTGGGCCTATTGCGATGGTGATAGTTGGGTGGCCAGGGTCTCCCTTCTTTTCCAAGATAGAGCCCCAATCGGAACACGGCTTACCGTGCCATGTCGAGATCATGTTAACTGTTTCTAGTGAGATCTCGGGCTGCCCGGTATTCCTCCCGAGCCACTATTGTTTGGGAGAGATGCAGCTATCTCGGGCTAACGAGTTTCTATCATTTTGTTGAAGCCCACCGATCTCTAATGGCGAAGATAAGCCTTCTATCTTAACGTTGATGCTTCCAAGAATTTTGTCATTGTCGAGCATCTTTTTGGTCAAATTTTCATTGATCTTGGCTTGCCCAAGGACTAGATCTTTGAATGAAGGTTGATTCGAATTATAATTGGAGTTATAATTCGAATTACCTTGGAATGGTGGTCGTGAATAGCCACTGTTTCCTCCTTGTTGTTGGCGGAACCCGTTGTTGATATATGCTGCTTCTTCACGGGTTTCAGGACAGTCACCTCCTGAATGGCCAACGTTACCACATACTTCGCAAGTCATGCGAGAGTCCATGGTTTTGACGGAGTCGGGCGTGCTAGCTGTAGCACGCTCCTCCATCTTCTTGAGGAGTAGCTCTATCTTAGCGGCAAGCATGTCAGTCTCCTTGACTGTGTGCATGCCTTTTTGTTGCTTGGCTGGGGTCCTATGTTCCCCCCAAGCTTGATTTTCCACCATTTTGTTGACTAAAGCCGTAGCTTTGTCAACTGTGAGTGATAGGAATGCTCCTCCAGTAGCGGCATCAAGGTGCCCCTTTGACATGGGTGTTAACCCATTGTAGAAGTTCTGGAGCACCAGCCACTCCTCCATCCCGTGATGAGGACAATCTTGGATATAATCTTGAAGTCTCTCCCATGCTTCAGGGATGGGTTTGTGCTGGGTTTGCTGGAAGTTGGTAATTCTTCCTCTCAGGGCATTTGTTTTGCCCATGGGGAAGAATTTGGCAAGGAATGCCGTGGAACACTTGTTCCACGTGCTCACTACTTCTCTGTCCTTGTAAAACCACTGCTTCGCCTTCCCTGAGAGGGAGAAGGGAAACAGACGGAGCTTGATGACATCAGCGGATACGTCCTTGATGATGACTGTATCACAAAGCTCCATGAAGCATTGCAAATGAGCATTTGCATCCTCATTGGGTAGTCCAGCGAATGGACGTGATTGCACCATGGTGATGCGTCCAGTCCTGAGCTCAAAGTTCTTCTCTGCTGTGTCGACAATGGGCCCCGTGGGCACATGAGCGACAGCGGGGGCTGAGAACTCACGGATTGACTTCTGGGCCATCTCTGATGGTGTGGGTGGTACTGGTTCAACTGTCAGCGGAGCTGCCTCTGGATTCGTATAATGATTCTGGCAAATGAACCAGTCCTGCACTATCCTGTTTTCATCCACAACAGACGAAAACATGAAAGTTAGCCTGCATAGACTATGTCCATTTCTAATGAAGTCAATTCATATCCACTAGTATAGTGCCCGTGCTAACGCTACGGGTTTATTTTAGAAATACACATGAAAACAACCGAACGATAATGTTCTTACTATAGTATAGGTAGCGTGCCCGTGCGTTGCTACGGGATAATAAACTTTTATACTAAAAACACACGGATCACACAATAAGATGACAATATTGTGAAATTAAATACCAACGCTAAAAGTGATATTTAATCCAAAAAACAAACTTTTGTTAACAATCACTGGTTAAGACATTTTTATTTCTAACAATGGCACTACACTTATTCAAACACACGGATTTATTTGCCCTTGGGAAAACAAAATGATATAAACCTGACATGAAACTATGCTCGGCAACATATGTTCAACAGAGCAACCCTACTGAAGTTATTATTGGATTTCGTTCATACAATCAAAAAACTTATCTTCATAGGCTCATAGCACTATAAACATCGAATAATTCCATCAATTCTTGATTCAAAAAAGAGCAAGCAAGCATTGACGCAACTCCCAAGAAGCCGTAATGCCATTCAACAACAATTTTACCCAATTTGATCTCCTTAGTTAGGGACAATGAACTTAGGAGACAAAGTGCTCGCATTGCCAAACAGTCATGATACTCAGAGAAAGCTGCAAAATATACCTGCATAACCTATGATCGTCTACCTATTAATGCAAACAAATTTCTTCAGAGTCCAACAGTCCGCCCTGTTTATTATCCAAATCACGTACCTAAACCTGAAACAAAACAAAGCACAAAATCAATGTACAAAGTAGCCAACTGAGGAGGCTAATAAATGTTGATACGAAAAATAACAGATGGTTTGTCTTCCTAGTGCCACTCTAGTAGCGTTGGACACATACAAACATCAGAAACAGAAACAGAGGAGCAGAGAGCACGAAAATGACTACTTGGATTAGTAGTACTTGGCCATAGCTAGAAGTTGTGTTACAAGTTGTGTTAGACCAAACCATTTACTTATATAAATAAAACAATATAAAGCCCAAAAAGTTATTCTGGTAGTTCTACGTTTACCAAGACAAAAGGTGAACTTACATTGAGGAAATGTACAAACAACAGAGGCCTGCTGCATGTAAATCAATATTTCATCCAGTAAACATCTTTAAGGTTGTAAACCAAATAAAATAAAAAGATAAAAGATGCATGTGAAAATTGGATTATGGATATGAAATTAAGCAAATTATATTCATGTTCCAAAGAAATACCAAAACTTTAGCATTTCTGCAGTCATGCACAAGCTTTCCAAATATCTCTAAGTTACTGCCACGAACGAATTACACTGAAGCGAAAATAATCTGAAATCGGAAAAAAAAAAGATGCCTACAGCTGCTACTGAACTACTCTTTTTTTTTTAGTATTGCTACTGAACTACTCTAGGAAGCATCTACAACACATTATTGGCTAGCGGCACAATCACCATGTGTTAGAACAGAGAAGCAGACCAAATGGATGGATTGATAATATTTCGTATTGTAGCAAAAAGTCTAGTATCTAGCTCAAGAATGGATCTCTCAGTCAACCTGAATGTTAGGTAATCAAAACAGGAAGAAACTTTATAAGCTTCTGAGGTTACATTCATGGCGGAGAGTTCAAGATGTCATCTGTGGACAACTTGCTGGCAGTTGCATGGATAGGACCAAGAGCAGAATGGGCGATCGTGTATCCAGAGCTTTTCAGAAACTTTTGACCAGAACAACCTCAAGAACATGCAGATGGCAATATGGCATAGCTATACTGTAAAGAGCTTCATGTCACAAGGTAACATTGCAAGAAATAACAAGCCTGTTCATATAAACATGCAAGGTAGCATAACACATGGTACATTGGAGCTTGTGAGTATTGGGATGGATTCTCATAGACCTTGTGAGTATTGTCAAGAACCTTGACTCAACCTAATGGACTATGACAGTAAATCTCGAGTAAGTATAGCAATCAGCAGTGACATGTTCGTTTCAGCTACGGATTCTGAAAAATAGGTTGCAGATTGTGAAAAGCTCAGGATCGTTGGGTTGTTTCATTGTGTGTGCTCCACTTGACGGGTCTGTAACAAGTGGCATTGCAGGTAATTTCAAGTCACAATCCGTGAAAAGCAGGGGAAGACCAGCTTCTTGGATTGTTACAATCCAACGACGACCTAGGTTGTCGAAACTGGAGTCACAAGCTACCTGTTTGTTCAGATTGTAGAAGTTACAATCCACAATCCAAAGCTCAAACTCATGCTGTATTGGCCTGCATTACCTTAGCATATCGATCACACCATGGAGCATTTAACAAGGTGCTAACAAGATGAAGGAAGCAAGACTGACCTTGCAGTGAAGTTCTAAGGGCTCTACAAACTCTGAAAACTCCATCTCATCAAGCGCCTTGAGGACATCATCACCGCTGATGGTCTGCCTCTTTGATTCCTTGCACATATCATTGGCACTGCAGACAAAATCATAATTGTATTAATATCCCGGATGCCTTAACATGGAAGCTGATTATACTAAATTGGAAGACCATTTTCCAACTGAAAGCTTTGATTGATGGCAGCTCTACAATTTTGCACAAAAACCTGGAATTTGATTGAATAAAATATGTTGTACGTCAGTACTGTTCCACAAAATGGTAGAGGATAACAATCAGGTTATTGCAAGCAGCGCCATAGAGATATTTAAATCAGGTTATTGCTCCGAATGCAAGCAGCGCCATAGAGGATAACAATCAGGTTATTGCTACTACTCTGATTATATCCCTATGCACTGCATAAATTCTATCATTCAAATTTGATTTTGGAGAGAAGCAAGGACACTGCATCTGTCTTCTAGATGTATTGAGTGTTCAATTAATATTGCTCATTCTAACTCTGCCATGGTACCTGACTTTAAATGCAGCCAGACTTATTTTTAGTTGCTAACTAAAACATATAATCTTAAAGAGATCCAAAAATCAAATATCAGGAAGCCTACTCGAGGATCTAAAACATGAAAAGTGCACATAAATGTTACCAGATTATACCTTAGTAAAGGGGAAGAAATAACCAGCTCAATCTGACAATCTCTGCTGCAAATCCCCTTTTCTTCACATGGGCCTGTAGACTATCAAACTGCAGACTGAATCAAAGATTTTATTTTTACCGAATGACTGAATGAAAGTGGCAAGCAGCAGACAGATTGGCTATCACTAAATCAATCTAAAAGCAGATGAGTGGCAAGCACGAGAGAGATTGACTAACCATTGAGACGGCGGTGATGCGACTGCAAGTGACTGCTTGATCCCGCACGAATTAGTGAGACCTTGGGATGATGACCGTCACGCTGTCCGTATCATCAGGGAAGCAGAGGACACGGCCGTCCCCCTATAGTCTTCGTTTTCGCCCGTCGAGGTGAGGCCTCCTCCTACCGCCCTGGACCGGAGGGGTCTCGGACCTGAGTCGCAGACGCACCAGTTGTCGTCGTGGTGGCTCGTCCCGCCAAAGATCATCACGGGGCGGTGAGCGCGTCCTGGAGATGGCACGACGATGGTGGACGGCTGCCCTGGTGATCCTGTTACCCCGGGCCGCGACGCCAGCGGCGCGGGGATAGCGGCGCCTCCACATTCCTCGCAGCGTGGGAGGCACGTCCGGTGGCGTCAAGGCGGCGGCACGGCAGCCGAGGACAACGGCTTGGGTGCATGGCGAGGGCGAACGGCGAGGACGACGGCGCGGGCGTCATGGAGGCGGCGGTGTTCCGGCGGCGCTGAGGCACGGGGAGGAGGGATTGCACGGATCAAGCCGGCGGCACGGCGGGGCTGGGCGATGGTGTCGCACGGTGCGGGGCGTACCATCCGCGTTTCCATATTTGTGGTTGGGGAGAGATTGCAGGTGAAAGGGAGGACGCCCTCACCTTCCAAATTTGCGCACGGGTGGGAAGCCGGAGATGGCACGCGGGTGAGAATGAGGGTGGGAAGCCTGCGTGTGGGTCGAGGGTGAGATTCTGGCTTCCCACTCTTTTAGAAGAATTCAATTATAGTATAGATGTTTATGCTAGATTCTTTTCAACAAATGCCTTCCCCGGCAACGGCGCCACAAATGCTTGTTGGCATTTCTTAACGCAATCACTAGAATTGTTACATCCCAGTGGTCACGCCAAGAAACACTGGGGTTGATAGTCGTGTTCTAAAGATATAATTATTCGCAAGCGCACGGATCTATCATTGTAGCATTTCACCCGGGGAGTATTCTCAGGGTATCGTTATTTATATTTCCCGTAGGAAGGCATGGTGTAGAGGTGTCTAAACATAGATATGGATGATTGACTTCATGTCATTGAAATGTGACTATAGTACTATACAGGGGTAAGTATAAATGGTTTGCAAGATAGTGGACACACATTTGGCCAAACTCAAGGATAAAGTATAAAAGAAAGAATAAACGAATGAACGAATAAAGAATAAACCTAAGCGGAGTAGGTTGGTCAATTGTAGCAAGGTCATGAATAGCTAAGTCATATAGTCTACAGGGTTAGATAAAGATCAGAGCCTAAGGTAACAAAGGAGACCCCGCAGCAGTGCACGGCCCGATAGAGGCATTTATGAACTCCTACACGACATACGGACGTGGGGGATTACAAGGGACGGACAGGGCCGTCACCACTTGCCACCTACCCCTCAACCGTGGCATGCCATCATATCCGAAGGCTCTCTCGTATCCGGACACCACGCCCGCATATTTGAGAACTACCTATATTCCCCGCGGATTCCCACCCTACGGATGGACGAGCTAGAACATAGGCAAACCCGAAGGAACGACGAACCGTTACCCCATTCTCATCAAGATCTCTACTCCTATAAATCATATGAACAATGAAGAACAGCGAAGAACATGCTAAGAAATGATCATAAGAACTTTGGTCTAGTTCATATGAATCAGGTTTAGCAAGAACGCAACTATGCTCTAGTTCATGAACAAGGCTACATAATAAGATCAAGAACTTGAAGTAGAAAGAACACTCCATAGTATATTACCAAGTGATGATCTTCTTCCTAGGAGACAAGCCCTCCTTGATAGCTCAACCTAGCTCTTAAGCTACTAGACTAAGCTAGAGAACAAGAGTAGAGGAGAATGGCTCAAATGAATGTGTGTGTTGAAAATGGTTGGATCTCCCCTTTTATATGTTGAGCAGGTCGGTTTGGAGCTATACATGGCAAGAACACCAGCGCACCGCCCTCCTCTGTCATTAATGTACCGCCTCCAGGAAGATGGCCCCACCTGGCAGGCTGGGGGGCGCGAGCGCGCCAGGTTGGCGCCTCCCCCCAACCGCCTTTGGCTGGTGGGCCTCTCCTGGTAGGTGGGTCTCGGTGATGTGGTGTTTTGGCCCATTTCAGCTCTGGATGGGCCTGTCTCCTCCTTGTGCCTCTTTACGCTTTGCCGGAAAGCGCCTTTTCTCTGTAAAATCCCCTGTACTTGGTGTATTTCCTGTAAACGTTGCTAAACTCCAGGTACAAGTGGAATTCGGTTAATAGCACAAGTATATGCGTGTAAGAACATGTAATTCTCCCTTTTCTATCTTAAATTGGCGGTTAAAATGTGT
Organism: Themeda triandra; assembly: GCA_018135685.1. Taxonomy (NCBI): domain Eukaryota; kingdom Viridiplantae; phylum Streptophyta; class Magnoliopsida; order Poales; family Poaceae; genus Themeda; species Themeda triandra. The sequence goes on along the minus strand of JAENPR010000960.1, from coordinate 223,507 downwards.
CGATAAGGACCGCCAACAGCCGTCCACAGCCTTCCGTGCGGGGCCGTCCGGAAGAAGAACTTCACCTTCGGAGGCGTGGATGCCTTCCAAAGCTCCTTGGCGCCTTTGAAAGTCGTCCTACTCAGAAAGAAAGCTTTGTAGGCAGAAGAACTGGAGTACTCCCCGTCGGGCGTCCAAATCCACCTGAACCGGTCTTGCTGCTGGGGCACAAGCTGCGTTCCCTCGAGCATGTTCCATAGGCGGAGGAACTGTGTGATGAACACCTCCGAGGAACCCGCTTGCGCATCCCAGGCCCACTGGTTATCCGTGATCGCCTCATAGACCGATCTGTGACGTAGCCGCCGGGGTACCGAGTTGTAAACGTCCGGCGCGAGGTGGCAAAGCCTCCCCTCAACCCTCCACCGGTCGGTCCAGAACCTCGCCAGTCTGCCATGTCCCACTAGCACAGTCGTGGAGGCGCTGAACATGTCCGCTACCTCTCGCTCAGGCCTCAAGGGCAGCCCTGCCCACAGAACGTCCGGGTCCGAGCGTGCGGCCCACTCCCACCTGAGCCGCAGTGCCATGCCCAGGAGGCGCAAGTCCGGTATCCCGAGCCCACCCAGCTCCTTAGGCGAGCAGGCGATCGGCCATGCGAGCGAGCACTGTCCACCCGAGGCCTTCTCTTTGCCTGCCCGGAGAAAACCCCGTCTGGCCTTGTCGATGTCGTCGATCGCGCGCCGGGAGAGAGCACAGCAGATGGATAGGTGCACCGGTATGGCGGAGAGAGTGGACTTGACCAAGGTGGATCGGTCGGCCTTGTTCAGCAGGCCCGCCTTCCACGTCGGTATGCGCGCCGTCACAGTGTCAACCAGCGCCTGCTCGCGATCCCTCGGCACCCGCCCGATAGCTAGAGGTACTCCCAGGTACTTTGTCGGGAACTCCTCGATCCTGCAGGGGAGCACGTCGCGGACGGGACCAAGGTCCTCCGCCGGGCAGCGTATCGGAGTCATGGTGCACTTGTCAATGTTCGTCTGTAGACCCGAGGCCCCAGCGAAGAGGTGTAGCACCTCTTTGATACATGTCGCGTCCGCGGCTATCGGGGAGATGAAGATGACCAGGTCGTCCGCATACACGGATGCCCTACAAGCTGCTGCCGCGGGCGGCAAAGGAGCGAGCAGCCCAGCCCGATCCGCCTCCCTGAGCATGGCGCCGAGGACCTCCATGACTAGCACAAACAGCAACGGCGAAAGTGGATCCCCCTGGCGCAGCCCCCTGGCGTGGCAGATACGCTGTCCAGCTCGACCGTTGACGAGCACTCTGGTGCTGGCAGTGTGCAGCAAGGCGGCGATCCACTCTTGCCACCTCGCAGGGAAGCCCGCGTGGGAGAGGACCTCCAGCAGGAACGGCCACGCCACTGTGTCAAAGGCCTTAGCCAAGTCCACCTTCAACAGTATCGCCGGGAATTTCTTGGCGTGTAGGAGTCTGCAAACCAACTTGACCGCCATGAAGTTGTCATGTATTCGGCGGCCGCGGATGAAGGCCGATTGATTTGCGTTGACAAGCTCCTTCATCCTCGGCGCCAACCGCAGGGCCAGGGCCTTCGAGAACAGTCTTGGGTGCGTACCGAATGGTGTGCCCAGGAGTCGAATGATCATTCATGCATCACGTATGTACGTTACATCAATGGCAATAAGAGCGCTATAAATACCAAGACTACACTTACCTCAAGGATGATTGATATGTGTACCTATCAACAATACTTTGGGATATTGGAGGAACAAACACAACCTTAGCTTTGCGTAGGCAACACCAACCCAGCCGCCGTCGCGCTGAGCGCTACGAGCCTACGACGAGCTGATAATAAATAGTACGAGAGTTGAATCGACATTCCTGCCACTGCAACGAGTTCCACTGATCGATCGATCAGCTGTTACTTGCCTCCTCCTCCAAGTCCGATCGACTGCGACTCCGATCCGCTACCTTCAACTGCAAGAGTACAATCCTCCTCCTCTCCGTCGCCGACTGCGGCGGCTCCTCTGTGAACGGATTCTCTCATCGTCATTGCCGGAGAAGCCAGTAAAAATACTACTTAAATAACTCTCTGGCAGGAAAGGACCTCTGTTATTGTGAACTCTCTGGCAAGTAAATCGCCTCTGCTTTCATATGTATGTTTGGGGGAGATCGGACTATATGTTGTAAGGAATTTACGAGTGTAATGGTTTATAGGTGATATAAATAAAATAAAATGGGTTCGCTTGCGAAATTCCAATACCACGATCGTTCACCCGTTCGCTTACGAGCGAACCATTTCGGACAGACAAGTGGACGTACGTGGACGTAAGTTAAAAATCTAGACATTAATTTTAAAATACCATAACTTTCCAAAGGCATATCCATTTGCAATTCCGTTTGCACTGGTGTGTTCTATGCGACGAGACGAATAAAACTAGATCCCACTTCGCTATGTTTTTTAAAGATTTTTTCACTTTTTTTGTGTATGTACAATTTTTTTCTATGTTCTAGCACCTAAGTTACAGTTAAAAGTTATTTCGTATAAGTTAGATTTTAACTTTTTGCTTTGTTCTCAAACATAAGTTATGTATATAAGTTAGATTTTAACTTTACAACGTTGTAACATATGTGTTTTCACGTTGTAAGTTAAATGTACAAGTTCTGAGCCTAACTTAGAAATGTTGAAGATAACATAAGTTATGTGTATAAGTTAGATTCTGACTTTATAACATATGAGTTTTTTACGTGCTAAGTTAAACTTATAAGTTATGAGCCTACCTTAGAAATGTTGAAGATCACATAAGTTAGGTGTATAAGTTAGATTTCTAACTTTTACAACACGTAAGATATGTGTTTTCACTTAATAAGTTAAATTTATAAGTTGTCAGCATAATTTATAAATAAATATAAAGAAACTTTAAATTTTTTAAAGAAAGAATCCTTAACTTACAGGTATTAAATTTAGTCTCTAAATTATATTGAGAAAACAAGATCTTTAAGTTAGAACTCTTAAGTTTGACATTGAACTTAAACTCTTAAATTTGCCTTGTCTAATTTAGTTACTGTCAGTTATGTAGGAGAAGAAAGAGAATGGTAGCTTGCCAACTTCATGTGTGCGCATGTAGAAAAGTAAAAGAGACCGTGCATCCTCACCCGCAAAAAAGAAAACCATCACTGTATGCCAATAATAGAAAGAAGCGGGATTTGCTTCTTTCCAGAAATAGAAATTACGCTGTTTAGTCCCCCCGCTGGCTTGGCCGACGATGTTGAGTACTTGCCGGTCGGAGACGTTTCCGGCCGGATTGCTGCAGAACGATGTGCATATTATTCCAACCATATCTTAACAACTATATCTATTGATACCTATCTAATCCCAACCGTGATCTATCAATTTGGGACTCACGTCCACGATCATTGTCGTGCGACAATGTGGCCCATATACAAAACATTTTATGTTACATATCTTAACAGTAAGTCCCTTGGGAAGCAGCCAGCCTACATATACCTCGTGGCCTCTGACATTGACAGAGAGTTTGGCAACTGGGCAATGATCGATAAATAAACTGTACCGAATCCAAAGCTCCAAATACTGAACGGCAACGTATCCTATGCAAACCAGATAACTTGTGCAAACTTGCAAACTCTTGATCTGGGCCTCACAATGCAAATCCAAAGGCTGTGGAGAGAGGTGAGAATTTTTTACAGTTAGCCGCCCGCAAGCCAGGTACTAATCTTATTTTTTTCACCTTGCCCCCTCTACCTAATTGTTCCCGTGGAGGATCACGTCTGTTCGTCTGGTCACCGTACCAGACGAAGGATGCCTCAACTCATCTACCGCCGCCATACGATACGAAAACGCCGTGAAGATGAAGGAGGCTCGGCCACTGGCTGTCGCCGTGCAGGATCCTCGGCCGGCCGTGAAGGACGTCGTGCAGGACCCCCGGCCGGCCGGCGCCGCCGTGCACGATCCCTGGCCGCCGGCCGCCGCCGTGCAGGTCCCCCGGCCGCCGGCCGCTGCCGTTCAGGTCCCCCGGCCGCTTATGGTGCGGGCGGCTCCTCCACCGGGCGGCGGGTGGCTCCTCCACCGGGCGGCGAGGCGGTGGCGGTCGCGAGGGTCCCGGCGAGGCGGCGACGGTCGCGAGTTCCCGGCGAGGCGGCGGCCGATGCAGTGGGCGGCTCCTCCACCGAGCGATGCGGCGATCCGGTGGGCGAGTCGCGAGGTCGCCAGGCTCGGTCGCGAACGCGAAGAGACGGAGTCGGTCGAGTCGAGACGGAGCGAGAGGGAGGGGGGTTTTTGGAAAAAAATCACGATTAGCACAAGTCTGGCGGGCGTTAATTCGCAAAATTACCTCACCTCTCTCTACAGCCATCGGATGACCATCCTAGAGTTCAGATCGATAGTTTGTAAGTTCGCACAGGTTACCTAGTTTGCATAGGATCCGTTGTCATACTGAACAGCCTCATTAAAATCGCTAGCTTCATAGATGGAGAGGCAACGTCCGCACTGCGTCCCTCGATGGAAGTAAGGATAGAAGGTCCAGCAGCAGACCATCCGGGATCGCACTGATGCGGTCCGGACTTCCATCCATCCGCAGTCTTCCTCTTGCTCCTCGCGGCCTCACTCGACACTCCCCTGAGAGGGAATACAACATTTGCCACCTCTGAGATGTCCTGGAGAGAGAGAGAGAGAGAGAGAGAGAGAGAGAGAGAGTTCACACCGTGTGATCACCTCGCCGGCGTGCCTGCAGCTCGCGTCGCCGCTGCTGACGAAGGTGGGGTGGGGGAGACACAAGTCTACATCCCGTGTCGGTCTCCACCGTCGTGACCACAGCCGCTGCGTCAGCTACACTACGCGCCTAAACATTGGATTTATTTCCACCACTCATCTAAAGATTGCATGCAGAAATTATACGAAGTGGAAAATTTCAGTCCTTGCTTTGTATAATGCTGCCACCCGTCAGTTAGGCCGGCAGGATGCAGCCTTCTCCATGCTAATCGCGATCTCCCTGACACCACCTGATCCCAGCCAGTGCTACTGCTGCTGTGCTACAACCTCCGATACCAAGCAGTGGTGTTGTCAACAGGCTCAGGCAGGAGTAGAGGGGACCGAGATCCCGTGCAGTGGCTATTGCTACTGCAACTTAAGCAGTCGTCGTTTCCAGCCACTCGATAACCATCCGACGGCCCAAGCAAACCAACCGATATTTCTTCCTCTGTTCCTACTTCCTCCTCTGCTGCTAGCCTGCTTGTTCATGTTGTTCAACGAACCAAGCACTTTGGCATCCGAAGCACTTTGGCATCCGAAGCACTTTGGCATCCACGGGCAACGCCATGGCGCTGGCCACTGCGGCAAGGGCAAGGCACCTGGTCTGCTCCTTCATGAGCGACACATGTCCCCTCATGGCCACTGTGCACAGCATCGCATTCCTCAGCCAGCTGTAGGCCGAATGCTTGCCATGGCCCCATGACGACAGCGCGCTGGAATCGGACGTTGCGACGTTGCTGCGAAGCCCGTCTATGCATTGTGTATATGCGTAGCCCACCGCGTTCATGTTCGTTGCCGATCCTGGACGAGCTGCAATCTCCGGCAGCCAGTCTCAACTCTCAACACTCCCAAGTTCTCCGTCTCGTTGCAGCATGCATGGCAGCATCGAGGGCAGCGGGCTGGCGGCGTTCATGTCGCGCATGAAGAGCGACGCGAAGGAGGCTGTGGTGCATATGGGCATCAACAGGCGCGGCTAGCATGCAACAGGCGATGGCCACTCTGAACTTTGAAAGACCACCGTGCGTGTGCAAGATGGATAGACAGAGGATGAAGTATTGTTTGGGGTCGCTTGGGCCATCGGATGGTCAACGTGTGGCTGAAAACGTCCCACGCTTGCATAAGTTTCTGTTTTTAGGCGCCTTTTGGAGCATCCCTGCGCTACATGGGTGAACACATCTAGGGCCGTTTCCGTGTTTTTTTTTTTTGGCACGATTTCATTCAGCTATATATGAAATGGATGACAGCTCGGAGATTCACAACTATGGAAAGAAAAAAAATGGATATGCAAATACATTTTTAAGTCCTCAGACAAACTTTAAAATTTACATTTTTCAAACTTTTCAATCGAGAGCCTTAGACAAGATCTTAATATATAGTTGACAATTATTTCATTCAAATGTAGATTACTAGGAGCCCTCAATATGGGCGACTTGTCAAAAAGAATGGAAAAGCCAAACGGGAGATTGGGCTGATGTTGGGATATAGTTTTTCCTTAGGGCCATGAGGGGCCTAGCAACCTAAGCACAATGCGAATGAGTGCAATGAGCGCTAACAATCTTTCCACCGTGACAAGTATGTCATAGATAATGGGTGAACAACGGAAACTGTTGTACTCACATGATAAATTGATGAGACCAATGTTTCCTAAATGACCTAGAATAGCTATTGCGTGCTTGCACAAGTCATAATATATATATAACTTTCCTAGATTGCATTTGCCCACACGCGACCGCGAGTAAGCCCCACAGTGACAACTATGTCTTAGAACTCTGTATAAGCATTTTCATTCATTTAATCTCTTCTTTGAAACGTTGGAGGAAACCAAAACTAGAAATGAATGAAACACATGAAGAGCACCTACTATTAGCACGGTCACCACCACAACGGCTAGCGTGCCAATAGCGCGCCCTCTCAGCCGTGAAAGCGCGCGGTGGCTTCATAACCGGGGACGACGACATGACGCCGTCGATCGGCAGTCGGTGCTGCAGCCAGATCAGGACGGTGCTCAACTTCATGACTGCTGCGGCGGACACGGCGGCGGCTGGCGGCGGGGACAACGCCCTCCTGCAGAAATGCCTTTGCCCAGTGGTACTGGGTGACGTGGCCGGCGTTCTGCTGAAGCCGCTCAATCCCCTTCGCCTCCTCTACCTCCCGGTCGCGTGCGGCTTCGCCATCCCTGCACAGATGCTATACTTGTGCTACAGTAAGTAGCTTTGATCTTCCAGCTCTGCTCTGCTCCCAAGTCCTAACACAACGAGCTTGAATGTGCAGGTGGCAAGGCATCGGCCCCCGTGGTTGGAAGCTTCTCGGAGCTTGGCAAGTAATTGCCCCAGAAGGCCGGCTTCGTTGGGCGACTATGTATCTTCCATCGATGATGAACTAATAAATAAATTAATGTTCATTTAAAGGATGGATCATGTATTGTATTCACGGTGATCTATCCTACCTAATAATTAATCATGAAAATTTCCCACCTCAATTTTGTCCGCCGGCCATATGTTAAAATTTCTGTCCGCTAGCACAGATTTCTATCCGTTAGCTCCGTGTACCGCTGCCCCCCGTATCTGTATCGTAATCCTATATGGTTTTGTAGGTTAACACGAGATCAGAACTATCTTACCTAATAATTAATCATGAAAAATTCCCACCTCAATTTTGTCCGCCGGCCATATGTTAAAATTTCTGTCTGCTAGCACGGATTTCTATCCGTTAGCTCCGTGTACCGCTGCCCCCGTATCTGTATCGTAATCCTATACGGTTTTGTAGGTTAACACGAGATCAGAACTAGGAAGGATAATACAAAAAAATACGGGGTTCCTAATATAAAGATGCTAGAGAGAAAAAAGATGGAAGGGTCGTAATAGATTTTTATAGATAGGGGTTTCAGATGCAAAATATCCAAAGTCAAGTGAGTCTTGCAAAATTCACCAAAAATAATAAAAATCAAAATTCATCAAAAATAATAGAAAATGAGAAAAATTTGAAACCACTTTTGTTAGTTTCATAAAAATGTGCTCTATCCATATATGTTATGAATCTTGATATGTTGTGCTTTATCTGTAGGTGTGTTAAAACATTCTTGCATATATTGTAAACATATAGGTTCGATGATAACCGAGAATGTAGTAGAGGCGACCCAGAATACACGAAGATGGTCTTGGAGTATGGAAAACTGAAGTTATGATACTGTACTTTCTCTGTTCACAGGCATCCGGCTTCTCTAGCTAGCAACAATATATAATAATATATAATTATAATTCATAATAAAATATATTATTATTGGCATCACTATAGGCCGGCTTCGCCAAACGTTAGTGAATTAATTAAAATATATCTCATAATTTGTTATTTTCCTTAAATAATAACTAATACTCACTCCATCTATTCATTAGAGTCATCTTATCAAAAAAAATTCTCCAAGAATCGAAGTCAACTAAGCCAGGGGCCACGGTTTTCACGTCGTCCCAGACGCATACAGCTCCTCTCACTAGCCCAATTAATTCAAACATCTACATGCATCTCTCTTCTCACTGGTCGAATCAATTCAACCATCTGCATGCGCCGCGACACCTTGGTCACTACGCACGACCTTAAGATGACTCCGATAAATGGATGAAGGGAGTAATAGATAAGAGTTGTTCGAATTACTCTCCACCAATTATTGAGTTTGTATATGGCTATGGTCCTTGTCCAAATAGGAATATATATAATAATTTGGCTCCCATATAATAAAAGCAAATAATAACGTAGAGAGCATAAAACACCGGAAAAAAACAAGCATTTACACGGTAAGAATAACACTCCACCAATTCCCATGCTAACTACAATTCACAAAAAAAAAAATTAACATTATGGATGTTAATATTGATAAAGTCGATATTCTACGGAAGAAAATGCCCGAATTTATGTCTGTCAAGATTTATATGAAAGAGGTGTATAGAGACACTTGAAAACCATATTAAAGGATCCATTAAGATCAAAATTTATATCCGGTCACGGACGCCAAGAAAAAAAAAGAGAAAGAGAAAGTATGCACAAATGATACTAAATTAATATTATTGTGCCTCGAGATACACTTTTTACTCCCGTTGCAACGCACGGGCATTTTTGCTAGTATATATATAGCTGTACTACTTGCCCTGCCCCTAACCTGATGCGTTCACTGAGACTGACAGTCCAAACTTGGCACCACCATATCTCGTTCTCTGGTGATCGAATCTCTGTAAGACATGGCATGATGGGACGCACGAAATAAGGCGAATGCTGGGGATAAGATGCCTTCCACTAAGGAGATAATCTACAAAGCCCAAGCCTTGATTTGTGATAAAGACCTATATATAAAGAAGAAGCACACAATGGAAGTAAAATTGAAACCAGCCTGGTCTCCACCTCCAAGTGACATTCTGAAGATCAATTTTGATGGGGCCTTCTTACAGGAAGAGAGGAAAGGTGCTTGGGGCTTTGTTGTGAGGGATCATGATGGTTTGGCAATGTTAGCCGTTGTCGAAAATATCAGTGTGTTGCATGATGCTTTAAGTGCAGAGATCCATGAACGCCTTGCTGCGCTTAATGCAGCGATGGATCAAGGTATGGTTCATATTATCCTAGAATCAGACTCAACAATTTTGGTACATGCTCTTCAGTCTACTGACTATGATTTCTCAGCGGCTGGTGTCCTTGTTAGAGAAGCGAAATTTCTTATTTCTACAAATTTTGTAACAGTAGATGTGGTCCATGCGCCACAATCTTGTAATAGTTGTGCTCATGAACTTGCTCATGTTGGCTTGGGTTGGGACCCGGATCTTTCCCATGTTTGGATTGATCCCCTCCCAGAGTTTGTACTTTCTTGGGTAACTCGTGACTCAAGTGGTCTTGTGAGAAGGCAATAAAGAGATTTGCTTTCCCTCAAAAAAATTAACATAAGCTGTTGCTCTAGATGCCTATTAAAGAATTAGGCCTTGTTTAAATTCCAGAATTCACCCCCAAATTCCACTATGCAAAAAGAAGATTCCCATCACATCAAAATGTTGGCACATGCATGGAGTACTAAATGTTGATAAAATCAAAAACTAATTGCACAGTTTTATTGTACTTTGTGAGACGAATATTTTAAACCTAATTAATAAATATTTGAATAATTTTTACCAAATACAAACGAATTTACTACAGTAGTTATTCCCAACTTTGGATGCCCAAAGTTGGGCATCTTGTCAAGGCCTTACTGACTTGATAAGCCGTGGTTACCCGGTAAAAACCGTGAAAATGATGCCTGAAAAGCCCTGTAAGAGCATCTCCAAGAGTTTGCTACTTTTAACTTGGCAAATCACAAGATTTGCCAACTCTTAAAAAATTTACCACTATGTCTATTCTCACTATATCCAAGGTGGGTGGTCTTGTTGGAAAAGCCATGGAGATTGATGAGCGAACAAGGTTCAGGTTGGATTTTGTCAGGGTCAAAATTGCATGCAGGGACTGCTGTAGCTGTACTTGGTACAACTCTGTATGATTTCGGCTTTGAAAGAGAAATAGAAGATGATGGAAAAGATAAGACTCAGAAGAGTGACATCAAAGTGATTGATGATCAACAACCTTTCAAAAATACCAAGGTTAATCCTAGTACTGAAGAGAGTAAATCAAGCAAGCCTTCTGGCAGTCTAAATTTGGCTGGGTCTCAACCTGAGAAAAGGAATGGGAAACAAGTGATGGCATCTGCTCCCCCAAAGATAAGCTATGCTAGCAACAGTAGCAATAAATTCATGAAAGATGCTCAAAAAGCTTACATAGTTCCTAACATGAGTGGTGAAGATACCAAGAGATGTATGCCAGACAATGAGGTTGAACTGTAGTCTGACAGTGAATCTGATGGGGAAAGAACCAACCATCTAAGCAAGGTGATAAGACTCATCAGATCTGGGCCATTGAAGTTCCTGAGTTTCCTCATATGGAATCTATACAATCTGTTGCATCAATTCTGGGACACAACAAGGAGGTTAGCACTGAGGATAGCATTAAGAAAGATATGCAGATATGTGCTTAGCATAAAGCTGGAAGTAACTCCCCTGAATTTTTTCTCACTGATGATAATATTGTTCATGCCCAAGAGAGCCAACCTCAGGAGGATAATATGAATGAAAAAGAGATTGATGCTATAGTCCTGCAGGTGGAAAAGCAGAAGGAAGGACCTGCTGTACCTGTGGGCAATTCCACTCACAAGCAAGTCAGAAGGAGTGAAAGGCTTCTCGAGGAAATTACTCTTACCACAAGGGAGAAAAATGAAAAGGTGGCCAAGGAATCTTGAAGGTAACCCCTCTAATTCAAATATGTTTTCTGTTCTCCCTGTTGATGAAATTGCTGATCTGTCTACTAGTATGGGGATTAATATAGATACTTCTGATTTTAGCACCTTTGATTTACTTAGAGATTTAGAAAATGATACACATGAGTTATTCATCAAACAAAAAGAGAATGAAAATATTCTCCCAACTGAAGCTGTTGGGGCTGAAGAATCTAATAATTCTCCTTTGCCTATTGAATGGGTACATGAAGAAAATTCTGATGTTGAGGAATTCACTCTGGTGCTTGTTTGATATTTAAGTGTTCATTTATGCCTTCATTCATTTCTGGATTGTATAAATGGTGATGTACAATTGCGTGAAACTTAAACTACGAAAAAAATCATGTTTGGTTCTTTTCATGTGCATCCCTAAACTAAACCCGTAGTGTTAGCATGGGCACTATACTATTTATGGGTTAGTCGACATCCTACTCCTCTAGCCTGATGTTTCATCTGAGAAAGCTTGGATGCTTCATCTGATTTTGGGGTAAAAAATAGAGAGCCGAGGAAGAAGTGTGAGCTCCTACTTCTGGCCTTATGTTGATCTGCTTGTGATGAATAAGTAGCACAGAGAAAGAGAGAAATTCGCTCAGGTGCAGAGGGGTTTAGGGAGGTGCTAGCTTGCTGTGCTTATGTAGAAGTGAGTGGAGAAGGAATAATTGATAGAGGTATATGCTTCCTGCTTGCATGTTTAGTGCTTAATTGGGAGCATTCTGGTCAGTTGCTTCCATCAATTTATATGATAAGAGAATGGAAAATTGACTTTGGCTAGATGACTAAAAAATGGAAGAATGATCAAACAAAGTGGATGTGAACTGATTTTTTTCATGCTAATGAATTGGATCTGAACCTTGTTTTATCCTATTAATGATCTTATTACAGAATTTACTGAAATGCCTCGTATAAATATCCGGTGTCCTGTCGGTTTCTTGCATTATCTTCAAATTGACGTGGGCGTTCAGGCTGCAAAGATATATTGTCTTATTGGCCATGATATGTTGGCTTGTGTCCTATTGACATGGTGCTTCTATGAGGCAATTCTGATCTTTTTTCTAAAACACACCACAGGCGTGTATTGCATTAAGCAGAAAGAAGTTTTTGACAAATACAATAAAAGTAGGGGCAGTAACCAAGGTTACCAATCCCGAAACTCACACTAACCCCTCTGAAAAACCAACGAAGGCTTACAACGGTAAACAAAGCTACCGGAGCGGGGCAAAAACCGCACTAGGCGTGTGTTAACTCCTTGTCCAACCCAGTCAGGTCCAAATCCATGGTTGACAGATCGAACCCTCCACTCAACAGGATCTGCATTACCTGCTTCTTCCTCTCCGTCTGGTTCCCCCCAAACGCCGCCAAGAACTTGCCTTCCACCTCTGCATCGGGCGCAGACTCCTCCACCACCTCCCCGAGTTTTTTGAGGAGGAGGTTTTGCGCCTGCCGGGTCGCGTTTGCCGCACGCGGCCTGGCCGCAATGCGACGACTCCTCCTCAGCGAAGAGACAGGAGTCCTTGCCCGATGCAGCCGCGGCCTGGTGCGAAGAACCAGCGTCTGGAGTGGGATGCAGACAGCAGCTTCCAGCTGCTCCTGAACGGAGCGGTTAGCAGCAGAGTTGTTGTTGTCGATGGCGGCGCTCGGTGAGGCACACGGCGTGTCTTCTGGAGCGGCAGCCACCACCGAAGGTTGCGCGTCGTCGAGGCGTGCTGGCACAGGAAAGCCCGGCGGCGGTGTGCAGCAACCCACGTCGTCCGACGGCACAGGGTCCTAGGCCGCATCAGAGTCCAACGCGGGGACCTCGACCACACCCCGTGCGAGATCCGCCCCGTGAGCTGCTCTGTCGCGGCGGCGATAGACGAATAGCGGCACAGCCCTCTGCGATACGGCAGTGGCCGGGGGGCTCATTGCGGCGGGATGGGTGGCTACCGAATCCGAAGACGGGCCTCCGGGCAAGTTGAGCGGGCCTTCAAGAATGACCGCCCAGGCAACGTCGAACGAGGTTGCCACCGGATCAGCAGAGGATGGTTCTTGGTCTTCGAATGGAGGCTCGATCTGGCACCACCATACCTCTGTGTCGCTGCTCAACTTACGCTTCCTCTTTCGCTTGCGACGCCGTCGCCGACGCCGGCGTGGGTTACGCCCGCGGCCACGTTGGTCTTCAGCGGGAACGCGGCCTCCACCCTCGACAGCGTTGACGCCTCTGCCACTGTCGCACCTAGGCCGAGCGTCGCGCCCGCCGTTGTCGGTACGCCTCGGCCTCGCGCACTCCCGCGCGAGGTGACCAAGGCCATGGCAGCGTAGGCATCGCCAAGGGAGGTTACAGGTGGCGACACGGTGCCCCCTCGCGAGGCACTTGAAGCAACAACCATCAGCGAATGCCGAAAACCGTTGTAGTCCGCTGCTGTGTTCCCAGACGTGCGTCCCCTGGCGCTGTGGAGGCTGCGCGGGCTGACGACGAGGGAGCACAAGCTGCCATCCATCGGCGTCCGGGGCGGTCGCCCGATGTGTCGACCCCAGCCGCAGGTGGGCGGGTCTTCGCTCGAGGCGCTGCCGGACAGGGATGCGTCCCTCCACCGGTCGAGCAGGAATACCGCTCACCAGCTGAGGACCGGTCGGTTGCGCTTCCTCCGTCGTCGAGGGCCGCCCCGTCGGGCAGCCGCCCCGCCACGACCCGAAGCCACAGGTGAACATGCCTGCGGCTGCACAGGTGCAACGGCCGGCTTCGGCGGGCGACAAACAGCGTCCAGGTAGGATGGGGCCTGCTCGTCGCCAGACTCATCGTCGTCATCCGCCCACCGCCGGTGCTTGGAGCGGCCACACGAGATTGGCATGAATGGAGGCGCATCCGGGGAAAGGGATGATCTTGGGGCCGGCGAAGGCGTCTCTGCGCTCGCTTCTGGTTGGTAGCTGGGGGAAAAGCTTGGTGAAGGGGCAGATGGATTGAAGAGGAAGGCGTCGAGGCCGAGGTCCACCTCCTCGCCTGCGCCGGAGTCGTCGTCCTCCACCTCCGAGGCATCCTCGACGATGACCGCGTCCATGGACGCCGCCTCAATCCGAGCCGAGGTGTCCTCCACCTCCAGGCTCGGAGAGACGGCAGCCACGGTCAACGCCGGCGCACGAGCGGCGCCCGCCTCCAAGCCCGGGGAAGTGGCAGCGTCCCGGGAGAACGCTGCACCCGACGCGCGGCACGGGCCTCAACCGCGTCCACCAACTGAGGGGGGGAGGGGGGATCGGGAGTAGTCCGCCGGCGGGGCAGGCTCCAGTGTGGGCACGTCCCATCCCCACGACCCAGCCACCTCCCCGGCTACAGACGCGTCCCCATGCGCGCCCGGCGGCTGGGCGGGGCTGGCCGAGGCCGGAGGCGGCCCCGATGCGCAGCGCGGCACCTGGCACAGGAGAGGAGGGGAGGAGGGGCGTGAGCGGACCGCGGCAGCCGTCCCCGGCGGCGGCGGCGGCGCTTCCTCCAGGGCGGCCGGCGGCCGGGCGGGGCCGGCGTTCAGTGCGCGTGCCGGCGGCAGCGGCGGGGAGGAGGCCAGGGGCTAGGGTTGGGACCTCATTGGGGAGGAGGCGAGGTTGTGCTAACAGCTCAAATGTCACGAGATTGCGCAATTTTAGGGTTTAGGGTTTAGAGTCCATGATCCTTGGAAGTGGCCTGCATTCCTTTCTGAAGATTCAGTGGTTTCTCTCGCACCACACTTCCCAGAGGACCAGCATGCTTAGCGACCTTAATCCTTTCTTTTGTGATGTTGGCACACTGTTCAACAGCTGGAGGAACCATTGCCTAATGTTATCTGCGCCACACCAGTTTTCAGGCTGAATGCAGCTTGCTCTCACCCAGAGTCCCACCCGGTCCCAGATTGTTTGCACTACTTGGCACTCCATGAACAAGTGATCTGACAGTCTCCAGATTTCTTATACACAGTTGACAAAAATATTCGTTTGGCCATTGTCTCACCTGCAACCTTGCAGCTGTCCATAGTCTGTCCTGGAGGAGTAACCATACAATGAACTTGCATTTCGGTGGAGCTTTGGCCTTCCAAATGAGTCCAGCTCCAGCAGCACTGCAAGTGCCCATATTCTGAAATTGCAGATCACACACTGATTTTGCAGAGTACTCCCCAGTCGATGAGGTGAGTCCAGGTTATTTGGTCCTCCGATTGCATTAGAGTTACCAATCGAAGATGATCCCACAGCTGAAGATATTCTGCAATGATTTGTCGGTTCATGTTATAATCGATGTCCCTCATCCAAGCATTGTTCTTGGCGCATTCGCAACTATGCGATTCTTCCTTTTGCTATGTCTGGAAAGGGCGGGGAATAGATCAGCAGGGATTTCACCGTTCAGCCAACGAGATGACCAGAAGGAGGCCTTGCATCCATTGCCCAGGTCCACCCTGGTCGCCAAAGCAAAGAGGCGCCTGTCCTCATTCTCTGCCTGAAGCTATAGGCCTTTCCAAGGATGATCTCTTTCATCCCATGCATACCACAGCCATCTTAACCGCAGCTCTCGACTGAAGGCTTCGAGGTCCTTAACTCCCAACCCTCCCTTGTCTGTAGGCGAGCACATTTCTGTCCAAGCTACCTTACATTTGCCCCCGGTGAGTTGTCCATCGCCAGCCCAGAGACGACGGCGCAGCTTGTCCAATTCCTTGATGAACTTCTTTGGAGGCTTGATTGCAGTGATGAGATACACAGGTAGGGATGCAATCACAGACTTCACTAGCTCTTTCCTGCCAGCCACGGTTACCAACTTTCCTTGCCAGCCAGCAACTTTTCCTTTGGCCTGGTGCTGAATGTATTGTAGGTGCACCATTCTAGTCCTGCCAAGGGTGAGGGGCAGGCCAAGGTATTGGACCGGGAAATTCACCCAAGCGCCCGAGAAATCACCAATTACTTCATCCATGTCCATGCCTGCGCATCTAATAGTGGCCATCGTGCTCTTCGACATATTAATCCGCAGACCGGTCGCATCCCCAAAGGCCTCCATAATCTGCATTATACAGCTGATGTCTTCCCTGTTTGGATTTGTAAAGATGATTGCATCATCAGCGTAAAGGGAGAGCCTCAGCTTGGCCTGAAGACCTCTGAGTGGTGACAGTCTCCCTTCATCAATGGCTATGTCGAAAATCCTGTTGAGCTCGTCCATTGCCAGGATGAAGAGGTAGGGAGACAGCGGATCGCCCTGCCGCAGGGCTCTGAGATGACTAATTCTAGGACCAGGGCTGCCGTTGAGCATGACCACCGAAGAAGGACCTGAGGAGCGCCACCCTAACCACCTGTTACTGAATCCTCTATGAGGCATGGCGGAGTCCTGGTACGTTGGTGTCTGGCCAGCCCATGAACATAAACGAAATTGTCCTGGATGCAACGCTTCTTGATGAAGGCACTCTGGCCCGGTGCCACTATCTCATCAATGTAGTTGGCGAGTCAGAGTGCGAGAACCTTGGTGAAGAGCTTGGCGAAGGAATGGATTAAACTGATTGGTCTGAAGTCCTTCGGCTCACCCGCCACTTCTGCCTTAGACAGGAGCACCAGCTGTGCCCCATTGACATGCTCAAGGGATCCGCTATGCTGAATGTGCATACTGTGGGAAGCAGCTAGGATGTCGAATTTGATTATTCCCCAGCAGCGTTTGTAGGAATTGCTTGTAAACCCATCCGGACCGGAGCTTTGTCCTTCGGCAAGCATTTCACAGCATACTCGATCTCCTCCTCGGTGAATGGCGTATCCAGCTCCAGACCCGTGGCCTCCTGGATTCGGCTCATGTTTAGACGATTCCAATTGAAACTTCTTGTTCTCTGCACCTTCGTACCCATGATGCTAGAAAAATAGTTGTGCAGCACAGCCTCCTTCTCCCTGTGGTTCCATGTCAGTGTTCCATCCGGTTTCTTCAAGGATGCGATGTATTTCTTTCTTGTCCAGGTTCTTCAAGGATGCTGAACAGCGGCTTGGTCCATTGTTTCAATGCATGCGCTGTCTTAGTAAGCTTCTTTCTAAGTACAGTTAGAGCTGAACCTGACTGCTGTTTGGACCATGCTTGCTGCACCACCTCATTGAAACCCGTAGTACACAGCCAATGGTCTTCAAATTTGAACCTCACTTTCCTTGGTACAGTGTCCTGCCTGGTGAGGAGTATCAGAGTATGATCTGAGACGCCAGTCGACAAGGCATGGAGGGAAAAGTTAGGGAACAAGACTTCCCAATCAGCACTGCAGAAGGCTCTGTCAAGCTGTACCAAGGTTGGGTGCTCCCTTTCATTGGACCAAGTGAATCTCCTGTTTTGCAGACAGATCTCCAACAGCTCACAAATGTGTGGCGACGGGCCACACGAACGCGCGGCAACGGGCCGCACGGACGGACGAGGATGAGCGCGCGGCGACGGGCCGCACGATCGACCTGACGAGGATGAAATGGCGGCACGGCGACGGTCCGCACCGACTGGAAGAATGACGCGACGACGGGCCGCGCGAACAAAGGATTCCAAGGCGGAGAATATGGATCGTGGGAAGAATCAAACTATCTAATTCTAACCCTAATCCAAAGAGCTGGTACCATGTTACGTACCTTGGGAGAGTATGAATGAGTAGAGATTCCTCAAGGGCACTATATGTAGTGAGCCTCATGGCTAAATATAGGAATATGGGCCTATAGGCCTTAACAGTAGGATCTATGGACCAAACAAATGCCGATATTATGCTCACTGCAGAACACAGCTCCAGATGCAGTGCCAACACAGTCTCCATTACCTATCATTTCTTTCTTCATTTTGAGGCAACTGAATACTTTACTGTTTGTGTACATGCTATGCCTTGCAATTGTTAATTACTAGGATCAGCAGCCATAGTCAATGCACTAGGAAGCCTGACAAGTTATGCTGTCAGTTAAGCACAAGGTTCAGTCAGATCAACAAACTTTGACCCCCCATGGATGCAGTTTAGAACCACTATTTGTTTATTGCATGTACCATGAATTTTAGAGTACAGCTACAGCCAGGGCATATCCTCCCTCGGAAAGGAGACTAAAACAAAGATGCTCTTGCAGCAAGGGTTGGGGTGTGTGTGTGTGGGGGGGGGGGGGGGGGGGGGGTGGGTGGGGGTGGAACTGGTTGAGGAAAAGACATAAACAAGCATATTAGTACCACCTTCAGTTCCTTGTACACATAGCACATTAGCACATGCTACGGTTAGTCATCAGAGTGGGGATCACCGTGTGTGATTTGCCTGCATAATTCAGAGCAAGTCATCTAGATAGACAAATAAACACAACACTTTCTGACTGGCTGGTACTAGCACTTGCTATGGTAAGTAGTGCCTATCAGTACTTGGTCTAGTGGTACAGTCTTGCAAATTAATTAAATGGATTGTTAGATGGCAAAGATCCAAAATGTGGCAAACTTCCATAACACGATCCATTAAAGGCAAGTTGCACCACATTGCATAACTGAAACTGAAATTACAGGCCACCTTGATGTGTCATTGGTGATGTATTAGCAATAGCAATCTGTCTCGTATGTTCTGCTATATATGTATCTTAGCAAGTGGAAGTTCAGCACTTGTATCACCCTACTACTCCACCCTATGAAGATAATGATTGGTTGATCCAGCACTGTCATGTAGTATGTATGTATCCTCCCAACATGTCATGTAGTATGTATGTATCCTCTTAGAGTCCCCGAAATACTACTGTAGTCTGTAGACGACCAGTATAAGCTGTGTGACCTGTGTCAGTGGGAAGGCCTCTGTCATATTGGTGTAGGTTTTAGATAGAGAAGTGAGAAGATCACAAATAGATGTATGAGAAGAGCTATAGTACTGTCGTACTGGATCTTTGAGGTTTGGCAACAATAGGAGATCTTTTTTTTTTAGATCAAAAGCATTTCACCCGGCTTTATTAAAGCTTACGAACGCCCCGATCAGATTGGGGTTTCCAGTTTACAAATGAAGCGCTCAAAACATTCTACTCCTTAACACCTGCAACGAGAAACCTTCTAAACTTCTTTTTAAACGCGCCCCAGCACCTGGCTGCAGAGCACCACACTCCAACCTTACAGTTTAACAGCAAGCACAGCGACATTATTACATAAAAAGGAAGTTTTTCAAGTGCAGACGCTGAACTGTTGCTGATCTGCAAAAGCTCCTCCCTTCTCTGTTTTTATTCCAGCGACGCCGCCTTCAACGTCGAGTCTTGTTATGGTCTCTTCGATCTTCGGTCTCATCTTCAGCTTGTACAGAGGCATCCAAGATTTAATCATTGTCATTGACTTGTAGATCACCACCGACGGGGACGCCATCACTTTCTTGTCGAAGACCGCAGCATTTCTTGTCTTCCATAGCACCCACATAGCTCCTGCACCAATGAGAAAGAACTCTTTATTCATACCTCTACAATCTGAAACGAACTCATGCATAAAATCTGCGCAACTTGTTGGCGATTTAGACCACCCTAGGTTATCTCTTAGGAAAGCCCGTGAGAAAAGCTGCAGGGGGGGGGGGCACTGAAATAGGATGTGGTTAGCTGTTTCCAATTCACCACACATCAAACAGTTGGGATCACCATCCCACTGTTTCTGTTTTAGTTGCTTCCCAGACTTGATTTTATTATGGATCGCCATCCAGATAAAAATTTTTACTTTTAAGGGGATGGTACTTTTCCATACCACCATCATTTGACTATCTCTAACTCCACTAGTGGTTAATTCTTTGTATAAGGATTTCGTAGTATATCTTCCAGATTTTTCAAAAGCCCAACTAACTCTATCTTTTCATCATTGAGGTTTATATCTTCTAACAAACTCTTTAACTCTTCCCATTCTTCTCTAGGAATTCCTACTAATTGTCTTCTGATTTGAATCTTCCATTCCCCATCCACACACATATCTGCTACACTGCAATCTTGATTGGTAGAAATCTTGTATAAATTCTCAAAGGCAATCTTCAAAGGGGCACCCCCCAACCAGACATCTGGCCAAAATCTTGTTTGTTTCCCACACCCTACTTCTTTTATGCTACCTTTTTGATATTCTTCTCTCAGATCCAATAGAGACCTCCAAAACCGTGACCCACCTCTCTTTTTTACTTGGTATATGCTTTTATCTCCCAGATATTTGTTTCTTATCAAAGTACAACAAAGACTTGAATCACCTCTTTCCAGTCTATCTATCCATTTAACCATCAAACATTTGTTCATAGCTCTGATATCTGTAAACCCTAAACCTCCTGATTCTTTTGGTTTAGCCATAGTATCCCATTTGACCATGTGGTATTTCTTCTTTTTGCTTGTTCCTTGCCAGTAAAACCTAGCTCTTATTGAGTCAATTCTTTGGAAATTCCCCTCATAAAGATAGTACATCCCCATTGTGTATATAGGTATGCTTGACAGGCATGATTCTAGGAGTATAGCTTTCCCCCCAGAAGTCAGGAATTCACATTGCCAAATCTCTAATCTTTTGTCAATCTTGTCATCTACATATCTTAACTGAGCCTTCGATATCTTGTTAGTACTCACTGGTAATCCCAAGTACTTCATTGGAAAAGCCCCAGCACCTGGCAACCATCAAACAATAGGAGATCTGTATGTAAGCATAGATCGTCAGTGTCCATGCCAAGCAAGAGATGTCCTGTTGTATTCAGATGTGAGTTTTTTTTTTTGACAACCAAATGTGAGTTGATGAACACAATTAGTATATGTGGAGTAATTTTAGATTGCAGTAAGCAAGTTGACACAAACTAGCAGGCAGGTTTCACTGGCTGGCAAGTCATCATGTGGTCAGGGAAATAATGTCTGAAAAAATAGACTAAATGTTGTGATTAGTTTCAGAAGTCACGTGAGACTCAACTCTTCTGGAACTTACCGTTTCCATCCATTTTGTTGCAGGCGTGCAACCAATGTTTGCTGTAATGACGTGACAAAACTAGTGAAAGAACTGAAGACATGGAGCCAACTCTTCCATCATGTTGTTTGAGAAATGAGCTACAATAACTTATTTCACACAATTGTGGCTGTAAATTATTTTTCTATAGTTGAATGTTTGCTTTGCCTAGTAGGACCTTGATTTTAGCATGTTGATTCTGATTTAATCATTGCCCAAGTGGTCGTTTTCTTATAACCCTTTTTCTGGTTGGTGTTTTTGGTAGGGTTAAGTCCACTTTCAACCCTCCAACTATCGCAAAGTTCAGATTTGGCCCTCGAACTTCAAAACCGGATAACATTGGCCCTCGAACTTTCAAAAAAGTTCACTTTTCAACCTCGGCGGTTTTCCAGGCGCTGCATGGCACTGTTCTGCCACGTGGCGGCCTCTGGTAGGCCGTGCATGGCACTGTTTGTGGTGCTGACGTCAGCGATGATGTCAGCACTTTTTTTTTTAATTTGCAAAATTGATATCTTTTTATTCGGAGCTCCAAATATAGCAAATAATATATTAATTTTGATCGTCTCGACGAGCTCTTTGCAATGGTGTACTCCGTTTTGTTGTTTGAGATAGTTTTATTTTATGAAAAATTAAATATTTCTACAAAACAAGTGAGAATAACAAAACTCGTGAAATTTATTTAAAATTTCAATTTCATCCTGAACTTTTTGTACAGGTTGATATCATCATAAAACAGCTACAAATCAATTTTCATAATTTTTTGATATTTATTTTGGCCTACAAAAATCATAGAAGTTGCATTTATTAATTAAAAGAGATAATTTTAAAACATGCAAAAACTATTCATTTTCAGGTTTCATATTTTTTCTAGGTAGAGTACATCATGAAGAGGCTACACAAAAATTTTCATGAATTTAGCATGCACCAATAATTAGTTATGAAATAAACAAATATCAGTACTATTGAAAAAATATCAAAAGTTACTGTTCACGCGCTGAAACAGCCTGGAAAACCGCCTAGGTTGAAAAGTGAACTTTTTTGAAAGTTCGAGGGCCAATGTTATCCGGTTTTGAAGTTCGAGGGCCAAATCTGAACTTATGCGATAGTTGGAGGGTTAAAAGTGGACTTAACCCTTTTTGGTATGTCTCCATTTTCATATTGCTCTGCAGGTACTCCTTTCAGAGAAGTAGAGGACTCTTGATAAAGTTTGCACTTGCCTCGGTAGTTCGTGGTGCTGGACAAGGATTTTGACATAATGAAAGTATAGGTATTATGATATATGAACTTATGAAGAAACCAGACAAGACACTTAATTGTAAGTTTGATGAAAGATAAGTTAATCTCATTTTTTTTTAATTAGACATGGCCCAGAGCCTATTTGCATAATTCTAGGTAAAATATGCAGAATGATGAATTTTGTGTATTTTAGTAAGAAATTTTTGGGACGAGGACAGATTAATACAATAGAAAAAATCTAGAAATGCAAACAATCTGGTATGCTGAGCAATTATAGCAATAGGGACAACTTGGTAGACCAGGGAGGAGCTCTGGTTCTACCACGACTTAGACCATGTTATTCCTGTGACTGCATGCTCTATTCTGTTGATTTCTTACATCCTGCAGGACTATGAATATGCTGAGTTTTAACCCCAACGTTTAGTATGTTCATTTTTGCAGGGATCACATGGGCTATCTGAAAAAAAAAAAGAATTTGATGGCCATTGAAAAAGAACTTCCCAGATAATCCAACTAATGTTATATATATTGCAATCTCTATTCTGCAGAAATGGTGTCAGCTGTTAAAGGAGAATGACAAATCTACGGTGAATGAAATCAACAACAAAATCCTAAAGTGGCTCAAAGACTTTACGCTAGCAGCTAGCTACTACCCTGAACTCAGACATCTTCGAGCTTTAAGTCTTTCTGTGGTAGGGTAGTTTGCTTTTATGCTTATTTCCTGGAAGTCTCCTGCTTCTGTTTGACGCTGTTAACCCCAGCTTGACTTTGTAAACTCTTATTGATTTCTTAAAATCAGAGTATTCTCCTTTCAATAAAATGTTGGGGTACATCTCATGGTCTAGTGATCTTACCTCAGAACTTTTTGCTGGAGTTTTCGTAAGTGAGCTGAAGCCTTATGAGCTAGTACTTTTCATAATTCTGTCAATCAAGTTATGAGTCATGAAGAGAATAATCCAAGTGGTTTCAGTCCATGCAGCCACTCTATTGGCATTGGAGGACATTCCAGCTTGGAGGCATGACGGTTTTAGCCCAGGTCCCAGTAGAAAGTGAGCAACCTGTGCTATATAATAAATTATATATGATCTAGAATTATATGTTGTGGTTCATAAGAGCAATGATAAAGAACGAAAGCAGCTACCTGTTTGGAACGTGTTGCCTTTTAGGGTTCTGATGATCTATATCAAGGTAAAATTCATCAGGGAAGGATAATCTACAAGCATCTGAACTGAGTGCATTATTGGCTGGGTTGCTAGGGAGATATAGCTCACAACTTGATGCTAGCTGTTTAGTGGATCTGGTACTAGAGGACAAGGGGCTAAGGACAAAGCAGATTCATGTACATGTCATTTACTCGAGTGTGTTGTAGCACTGGTATTGTTCGTGTGTTGTAGCACTGGTATTGTTCCTGGCTTCCTTCAAAGGAAGTCAACAAGGGATGCGTTCCTATTGTTTGGCAGATAATGTATTTGAGATACAAATTCTTGATTAGTACAATGTTGACAAAAGATGCTGTGAGTCTGTTAAACAACAGCTTAAAGTGATGCCAGTGATCGTAAAGAGGGTCGGACAGAAGCAGTTTTCTTACAGTAAACACGTACTTATTGTATACATACAGTATCTATATATCTTATATAAACAAACCCCACTAAATTATTTTTCTGCCTTCTCCTTTAGCCACATCAGCAAATTTCAGTTTCCCTCAGCAACAAATTTCAGTTTCCCCCACTATCATAAGCGAGAGCACCAAAGAAGACCACATGCATAAAAAATAAACGCATCAGTTTGAACGCATCAATTATAGCTCATGCATTCAACGCCGCCGATCCCTCTTCTCTTCCCTCTCTCAAGTAAATTGTTAATGTTAGCAGGGATCTATTATTAATATTTTTTTATATTTCTCTGTGATGGCATGCATAGCCAAGGTAGAGATCAATCATGCATGCCAAGAAATATAGCTTACGACACAAATCATCTCATCTTTATGCATCTTCACATCTCCAAATATAGCTTACCATTAATTCAAATTAGACAATGAAAGAAACAGGTACTCCATAGGCTGATATTTTGGGGGTGCAACTATGTAAATTCTATATATATACACTTAGCAAATGATTTGAATCAATATATATATAGAACATGTGGGAGGTAAATCCCTTCCTAATCTACTTAAATTTATTCTCTATGTAATCAAAATTCTACTGAAATACCCGCGGCAACGCGCGGGGAATCCTCCTAGTATATCATACAGGCCACGGCGACTGCGACACAGCTTACACCATTTTGGGCCTAAACACTACTTAGCCCACATAAGCCCAACGTAGCGGGATTGGGCCTCCCAACTTTTTAAGGCCGTCCACCTTACCACCCCTTAAATTACGCAGTATAGTACAAGTGTATAATAAAAAATCTTTTAAAAGTTGTATAATTATTAAAACTGACATCAGCATGTGACCCCCCTTGGAATCCGGGGGGAAGGATGCCATTAGTTTGGTTCAAAACTTGTAAAATCCACCAACACCCAGGCTGGCAAGCATATGAATCTCTCTTAACAAGGTCAACTAGAGGCCCACTAAAATAACGCTACTAGTGCTAGAGTGGCCGTTCACTTTGGAGTAGGGATCCATTGTGTTAATCTCTAGATTGGCATTAACATTATTTTTTTTGACGGCAGTGGCATTAACATTATTAATTCCATGTTGCTTGGTTTTACTTCTACATTGTCACATTGGTACCTTTTTAGTGTTCAACCATCTGTGCTGGCAAGGAAGCAGAGCATTTCTTGAGAACAGAAACAAGGCAAGGTCAACAATGCAGATCAAGACACCCAACATATACTGATGATAACACTGAATATTACTGCATTAAAGCAGACAAGTTTCTTGCTAACTAGACAGTCACATAGGTGCTGATAGTTACCATACTTACACTCAACACTGCCGACGATGACACTTGATACTACTGCATATAAAGCAGATACATTTCTTGTTAGCTAGACATCGTAGGTACAGATAGCAACAGTTAACAGACCTAAAACATGAAACCAAATTACTAGCACATAATGTCTTCATCCTTTCTTCACAACACATCTGAACAAAATCCCATCTTATGACAAGTGAGGCACCAGGACCATGATCACCTAGTAAAGAATCGGAACAGGCTCTACCCAACATTGCCTTGCACATTTTCCAGCAGCTCACTCTTTCCATCCCTTCCATGCTATCGGAATCAGTACCAATTCTCAAGACACGGTATATTGTAGCTGCTAATCTTGACTCTAAAGTAGTGATTCTGTTTAGAAGAGAGTTACTCTCACCATCAAGTAAGATAGAATCTATCTCTGCGAAATTCGAGTTGCCATCATCAATCAATTTTTCTTTGAATGATCGAAACGCGGTAAAAAGGATTGGGGAAGCTTCTTCTGTGCCCATGGGACCATCAATTTCAAAAATGTTTCCTATAACTCCGGCTTCCGAATCCTCCTGTGACATAAAGAGCACTCATATAAGTACTGTAAGATTTTGCATAGAAAAAATTTTGTGGCAGCCGACAGGGCAATAGATTCTAATGATACAAATTGATTTATTTAGCTTTTACATAAGCAATGAAACTAAAACAAAATACCTTGAATACAGCTCTACCATCTCATTTTGATTAGCATCATTGAGTAAATGGACAAAGAATTCCAGTCTCGAATATCTCCACTATAGCATTTCACCTTTTGGGATCATATAAAGTACACAAACCCTCATGCTATTGCATACAGCCATCAATTGAGCTCCCCTACTATGAATTAGAATTTATTCATGTTACTTCATCTAAACCTGAAAGCTGATAGCGGTGTTCCACAACAGTGTAATAACCCAATACTCTCATATGATGCAAACTGCCTACAATTGGGGGACGACCATATTTTATCGTTATCAAAGACATCTCTGCCATCTCATATTGGTTAGAATTATTCATGTTCAAGTTAAAGTTTATTTATATTACTTTTGGTAAGTCAAAGTTTATTAATGGTACAAGTTAAAGTGGACTAAGAATTTCAGCCTCAAATATCATCAATGCAGCATTTCAAATCCTTTTGGTATCATATAATGTACAGAAACCCTCATCCTATTGCATACTGCTAGCAATTGAGCTCCCATGCTAGAAGCTAAAGTTTATTCATGCTACTGCATCTAAACCTGAAAGCCGATGGCACAACTCTACAACAATACATTAGCCCAATATGTGATGCAAACTGTCTACAATTGAGGGAAGAAATATAATTTACCGTGTATCAAAGTTCAAAGACATAGGCTTAGGCTCACCTTGCCATGTATCAATGAAGATGGCCAGCTAACCATGATGTATAGGGATCAGTTGGGCAGGGTATAGTCTTCTTTCGGTATGGAGCAAATTGACCTCAGCTGTTTCTAGGCAGCAGGACATGAACCACTCAGGAGAGGAAAAAGGGTCCCCATAGTACACAGTAATTAGAGATAGGTACACAAAGCCATTGATAACCACCATAGGCCGCACCCTAAGATCAGCCTCTTCTGAACACTTAGTGAAATTACTGACATTTGCACGCAATGAGAATGTCTTGTGCAGCATCAATCTCCCGACACCATCATCATCGGTTGCCCAGAGCCAAACAGAAAGTATGCATTGTAGTACATTGACCACACAGAACTCCCCATCCTTGGTCTGACCAAGCCAAAACATTAAGAATGACACTTTCAAGGGCGGCAGTAGATCCATCAAGAAATACTGAAATGTTGTAGTGTTGAGCGCGAGGATGCAACCCCCCTGCCTCGTGTACCCAACAGACGAAGCCATTCACAACCGTACCAGTACCGTATATGTCAGTGTCATGTCAACTAGCGGCCCCCTAATATCCATCTCCGGCAAGACGACCTGCCACTCCATGGTGTGCGACGAGAAGACGGCCACGCGCGCCCACGTCCAGACCACGCGGGAAGGCCGCTGCTCCTCGCCATCGTGTGGGAGAGCGTGTGGAACTCAAGGATTGCGCCGCTGCCGTCGTGGAAGTTCTTGGAGTAGATGTTCACGGTCTGCCAGAGCAGGTTGTACGAGGCGTATTTCTCCGTGGCCCGGTTGACGAACTCGGCGTACCCGCTGTGGTAGCAGATCACGGGATCCATCCACCACTCCACTCAGAGGAGTCACAGTCTTGGAGTAGACGCTCGAAGTCGGCGGCGGCTATGCATGTATGGTGGCAGGAAGAGGGCGAGGAGCGAAAGCGTGCGGAGCTGACGAAAGCGGCGCCGGAAGGCGGGGGAGGAGCGGACGGTATGCAGAAATGCGCGGCAGGTGAACGCCGCGTGGGCCAGGGTCGTGACGTCGGGGAGGCGCAGAAAGATTTCGAGGAGAAGGTCATCACCGAGCACAGTTATGGTCAGTGGCGAGAGCACACTAGAGGGGGGTGCACGTGCCTTGTGGGTGCATAGATATGTGTTTTAGGGGGTGCTATATGGTGAAATTTTAACTAAATCCATTGTTTCATTATTTTTGGGGGGGGGGGGGGGGGGTGCCTAGGCACCCGGTCCTCATAACTTAGCTTCGCCCATGGTTATGGTGGTGGGAGCGGGTGACGGCGGCGGCGGCGAGTCGGCCATGGCGGTGATTGTGAGGAGTGGCCGAATGGGGATTTTTTTTCTTGTAACGGAACACACTGGTTCTTTTTTTTTTTTTTTTTTTTTTTTTTGAGGGGAACACACTGGTTCAGATGAAAAGGCAAAAGCAGTAGCCGCTTACAGGCCGGCCCAAGCCCACCTCCTTGTCGATCGAGGCCTTCGTCCATCAGTTTCACCTGCAGCCCACAAATAGCCACCGCGAGCGAGCACAAATAGGTGTGCCCAGACCCCACGGGCACGAAGTGTTCCAGTTTTCATTTTTGCGGCCCAGTTTTGCATTGGCCCAGTAGCGTGGACTCCTGTTGGGCTGCCGTGATATGGTACATACGTTGGTTGGGTCGGTCTTCCCGTGCACAAGTCGGACACCCCGCACCGCCTGTAGAGGGAAAGGCCGACATGGGCTGCCAAAAAAATGTGGCAGCAGTAAATCACGAGGCGGGCCGTCAGCCCGGTTCCTGCAGAGCACGCGCCACAGGAATTTAAATTAGGGTGTGTTGATGACATGATGGTTGAAGTTCTTTCAAAAAAAGAGATGATGGTTGAAGAAGGTGCTACTGTTTTCTTCATTCATTATCCTTTTTCCTCTTCAAAAGGCACATGATCATGCATGCACACAGAAAGATAAAGGAAAAATATTAACTTGCTTCTTTATTTTAATATAAGAAATTTGTATAAAATCTTGTCAAACCCGACCGATAATACCTGAGAAGATGGATGATCAGCTACATTTCATTCATGCCCTCGTGATGCTGCCTCATCCATTTTAACACAGCAACAAGCACTGATCATGCATGATGCTGCCCTCATCCAATTTAACACTAGCAAGTACTGACAATGCATGATGCTGCCCCATCCAATTTAACACTAGCAAGCACTGATCATGCATGATGCTGCACCATCCAACTTAACACTATCAAGCACTGATCATGCATGTATTGTGTCTTGGATGATTGGAATAATAATATTATGTATGAATTATTATGGACTGACGGTTAGAGAAGAGTACGTCCCAAAACACACATGTTCTTAAGTAGAGTAGAATACACCATCTTGAGTACCCATCATGCATCATGTGTGTATGTAGCACCGATGAAAATGAGAGCTATAAATATTCAAGACTACATCTGTGTCTCATGCATAGTTGGTAGGTGTATAGCCTGCCAATAACAATTCATGGGATATTGGAGATAAACAAAAATAGTATAGAGCTGCAAAGTGTAGTACACATATATATCAATTAAGGGCCTGGGAAATGTGCATGTGAGTATTAACCTTAGGGGTGGGATCCAATTTTTTTAACAATAACTATAGCAAAGCCCACAATGGTGTAGCAATAAGCACCTAGACATGTCTGGTGGTGAGTGGAGAGAAAGGAGAGAAGATGTGAGAGAAGTCAACCAGTTTCTGCCGAAACCGGTGGAACTGCTATGGATCATCCTCCTCCCGATCGCCTGCGGCGTCATCATCCCGCTCTGCCTCAACGCCTCTTCTCGCTTCATGACCACCGCCGCCTCCCATGCCTGATCTTGCGACGTCGTGCTGTTTCGTCGTCCTCGATCGACACGTACTGTGCCATGTTCATGTAGTTGTTGTGTCTTTGTGTTGTGTGAGTTTCACCGGCCTGAGTGCCTGACGGCCGAGGAGGTCTCTCTGCTCTGTTCTGTTCTGTTCTTCGAGTGAGAAAACGTTTGAACTGTAATCATTGACTTATGAGTGTGAAGATGTTTGAAACGAGTAATGAACAAAGTTCAAGAAACCATAGTTCAGCAAAACATGTTCGATGAAAATACATTCGTCATGCATTCTGCAACCATTCCTGAATAACTTACAACAAAGGATCAAAATGTCTCCCCATCTTCCAGGGTAATCAGATGAGATGATCACTAGATAGTTTAGCATACTCTAATTTCAACAATGGACTTCAACCCGGCTGCAGTAAGGTATTCTTAGATTCCCAGTTGAGGCAATTCAGCAGCCGGGATTATTGCGTCAGTCACCCAGTGGCCGACCAAGGACATGAGGACGATTTTCGCCTCTTGGGCCAACGGGCCAGAAGGCCGAGTACACGCATATGGGTAGAATCCGTATGCGTGTCAGAGAGAGCAGTTTGCATTATGATGGCTCTAACATTCTGAAGATCATCCATGTCCTGATCTGACATACGGTTGACAAAAAGAGCTTTCCAAGACCGATCTGACAGCTTCAAGGACAGGGCCGCCTTCTTGGTGCAATGACTGAAAAGATCGCCTTCGGAAACAGTCTGCAAGGGCTCTCCTTTTGCTGCCCAGTATCTTTTGTTCTTCATTCCTGTCTGTTCTAAACCTTGTTTTTTAATCAATTTCAGTAGGGGACTAAAACCCCTCCTGTTCATTCAAAAAAAAAAAAAAACCGTCTGCAAGGGCTTCATCACCATGCCAGCCATCATATCAGAACATAGTTGTTTTCCCATCTCCAACAGACACTAAAGTGATCGCCTAGTACAGTGGGAGGATTTATCTTATAGTGCCCCAATGGTAACCACACAGATCTCATGATAGGGTGGCCAAATTTTGTATGTTGGCGAACCAATTGTGCCCAGGCTGAGGCATCAGCACTGTGAAGCCTGTGAACCAATTTTAGTAGGAGGCATATATTTTGTGTTCCAAAATCCTTTATGCCAAAACCACCCAAATCCATGGTTGTACAAACATTCTGCCAAGCTACTAGGCACTTTGCAGAAGATGTTTGGTTATCACCATCCCATAGGAAAGCTATTCTTCGTTTGTCAATCTTCTGTATCACTGTTGGAGGCACCTGCATGGCTGACATAATGTAAACCAGTTGGCTATCAGAACCGAATTGATTAGGACCACTCTCCCCTTCTTGTTTAACAAGGAGGCCTGTCAAGAAGAAAGGAACTTGTCTGTTTTGTCAATGTTTTTTTTTGACGGTGAATCTGTTTTGTAAATTTATGTGTCCAAAACTTCAGAGGAAATTTGGTTAGCTGACAAAGGCAAACCCAGGTAGATCTGTGGGAACATTTCCGCCTGGACTCGCGCCGCAACGTTTAAGTATTAGGTCGGGTGGGTAGGATGCATGGATTAATGTTTTGACGGGGATGGAAATCGATGGTGGTGGATATGACAAGATATAGAGAATTAGTAGATAAAGAAGGAATCATCCGTGATGATGATGGAGCGAATCATGAGAGCCGTGCAGGATCGACTGCGGTACGGGATTGGGGGGTGCTGATCATGCGGAGGAAAGGACCGAAGACTGGCATCGGCGGGTACAATAGCCGAGCATGGATGGCGATTGTAAAAAAAAGGCAAGAAGGAGTGGGGACATCTCGATTCTTGACTCTGCAGATGCAAAGTCCTCTTGTCTTCCCCTTTTTTTAGAAAAGGTTCTTGTCTTCCCTTAAAAAAGTCCTTGTTTTAGGTTTACTAGCAAAAATACCCATGCGTTGCAACCGGACCCATGTCTATTATATAATTCTCATACAGATAGTAATAAAGTATTTCTTTTGTTGAATTTATTAATTATGTTTAATTCAATATTAAATAAATGAGATAAATTATAAGGTCGGTCATCTTTGGCTTGCTAATTGGTCCATGAAGACGTGTGAAGAAGAGGTGCGAATGAGGGGAGACAACAGCCACAGTCTATACCAACTAAAATTTATATTTTATATCTTTTTTTTATACTTCATCCATCCATTTACCAAAGTTATCTTACAAAAAAATTCTCCAAGAATCGGAGTCGTTTAATCTAGGACCATGGGTTTCACCTCGTCTCAGGCACATGTGGTTCTTCCTCATACGCCAAGTTAACAGTCATGGGTGAAGTTAAGGGAAGCAGCTATATATTAATGGGCAACACTTCATGCGTCGCTCCTCCTTGGCCATTTGGCCTGACCCTAAAACGACCCCATCGATAAATGAAAAGAGGGAGTATGTCATTTGGTGACTATGTAACCTAATTAAACAAAAATGAATATGCAGCATCACTCTCGACTCTAAGAAACCTAAAGAAAAGGTGGTAGCTTCATAGACATATCAATAGATGACCACTGAAATTAATTAGCACTTACCAACTGAGTTACTGTATATTTTGAACCGTATCTACATATCTATCTAAAGTAAACAGGTAACATGAGAGTATATTCAGTAGCTAGCTATATAATAAGTTATTGTATAGCGACCTTTTTTACAATAGTGTAATATAATAACTACGAATATATATTTACAAAAGTTGTGTTACTGTAACACATGGGGATAATTTTACCATATTGTTATAGTAAATCACATAGTAATTAGTTACTATAATCTCGTAAATTAGTATAATTATTGTGGCTACAAATAAAGTTATTATATAACCAGCTGCAGAATAGTATTTCTAAGTCTAGCTGTAGACATATTTTATTACTACTATATATAATAATATAATATAATATTGCAAGATTATTTTAATATATATAATATAATATTTTTATAGTTTTATTTATTTTCTGTCTTGCTAGATTATTTTAATACATGTAATACAATAGTTTTATAGTTTTATCTATTTATTATTTGTTTTATTTACTTGCCAGATTTTTCTAATATGTATCAATACTATATTTTAATAGTGTTTTTGTTTGGCTAGCGGATGCGAGTATTTAAATCTATAACTATTCACAAAGTTAAATAAAAAAGCTTCGTTAAGCACCATGTAAGCCTCTATGTTGTTGTGGTAGGCTTCTTGTATTGAATGGTGAAGTCCAACGTTCAAATCCCCACTACTTTGGTATTTTTTGTTCTTTTCACCGGCAGACACGGGATTAAGAAATAATGCGAACGTAACCTGGTGTCCGGAGAGGAAACGGGATAAAAAAAATCGGGACTTAAGGTGACTGACGGACAGAAAGAGAACAGGCTGACAAAAAAAGTGTTGGAAATTTCCGTGATTAATTAATAAGGTATAGATATATACTCAATAAATTTATATCAACACTGGAAATTTAGGTGGGTATAACTCTTTAAAAAAAATTAGGTGGGTACTAAATTTAAGATGACATTTTTTTAGTTCTTTCATTTTTTTATACTCGCTCCATCCCAAATTATAATTAAGATGTTCGACTTTTTTGACACCAAGTGATTGTTCATCTTATTCAATTTTTTTTTTAGAAAATATCACTTCTTTTAACGTGACTTTCTTTATTAATATTTTTTTTAAGAATGCGACGTTACAAGCCTATAGCCCAGCGTCAGGTGGGAGCGCATGCGTTACAGGCTTGCAGCCCCGGCGTCTGGACGCACGCGCGGCGCTGGACGTCCGGGCGCTACAGCTCCCGGTTAGTTTATCATATGGGTTCTGCTAGCGATTGAACGTTCTATGTAGAACACCCGTCGCTAGCATAGCCTGACCCATCACCCTCCCGCCAGCAGACACACGGGACACGGACACCCTAGACACCCCCGCCCGCCCGCCCCCGCCCCGCCGCCACGACACCCCCGACACGCACGCCCGCCGCGACAGCCCCGCGTGGCCGTGCTCCTCCGCGGCCAGCCCTCCGCCGCCGCCGCCCAACATGGCCACCATGACTCGAAAAACATTTAAAACGTGAATTGAAACATCTGAAAACTTATGTAGTTGAAACAGAAGGAAAAAAGAACAAAAATTATCTGAAACAAACTCTAAAATATAATGAAACAACGGAACTACATCGATTGAAACAAAAAACACAAACCTGAACATAAAGAAGAAAAGAAGAACTTAAACAAAACAAAATCACATATTGAAACAAATCGGATCAACACCCTGAAACAAATCGGATCAACACCCCGAAACAAACTAAAGGCAGTATAAACATCAAAAACAAACTCTGTTTCTAATGTAGAAACATTTGAAAATAACATGCGAAATATATCTTACGCACAAAAAGAAACAATATGAGTGACCTTACTGAAATAACAAAAAAAACCCTTGAAAAAAGAGAGAAACTAAACAAGTCAAGTTGTTGAAACGCCCGCGATGAAATAGTTGAAGAGAAACTAAACAAGTCTGTTGAAGATCATATAAACCAATGAAACATTGCCTCGACATCTAATGAACCAAGCAGGGAGACGCAATAGAAACAAGAAAAACACATTGGCGAAACATCGCCTCGACATCGGGGGAGAGAGAGAGAGAGAGAGAGAGAGAGAGAGAGAGAGAGAGAGAGAGAGAGAGAGAGAGAGAGAGAGAGAGAGAGAGAGAGAGAGAGGAGGGCGTACCCGGACCCCTGGATCCACTGTCACCGGAGAAGGAGGATGGAGGAAACAACATGGATGCGCGCGGATGTGCCAGATCTGTGCTAGCAGCTGCCGGATCGGGCCCAACCTTGGCTGTCCGCCGCGTCGGCATCCCCACATGGCCGCCGTGGGGAGTGGGGAGGAGGGGAGGTGGAGGTGGCGGATTCGTGGCCGCCTCTGCCGGATCCGTCGGATCCTCGTCCACCGCCGTCGGAAAACGTCACCACCGCCATGACTGGAACCTCCCCTCGCTCGTCGGGGCCTGTTGGAGAGGTTGTGAATGGAGCAAGGGGAGGCGACGCGCGCGGTGGAGCTCCAATTGCGGAGGAGTGGGCGTGGGCAGGAGAGAGGAGGCGCGGGCATCGCCGGGGATGAGAGGGGAGGGGGCACGGATGGCGGCGGAGTCACCATCATTGTCCCCCTGGAGAGAGAGAGAGAGAGAGAGAGAGAGAGAGAGAGAGCGAGAGACTACAGATTTTGACATCACTGCCGCCTTTATCATTGCCGGATTTGAGCAAACCGTCAGTGAAGGCCCTTCAAGGACTATTCTTGGGTTGAAAATCAAAAAATAACTGGAGAGTAACCAAAGACCGGCAGTGAAGCCTAGTTTACTGCCGGGTGATTTAAAAACCCGGCAGTGGTGTCCATCTGTGTCGGTTGTAGTCTGAACCCAATAGAGATGTGTAGTCTCCAGACCCAAAAATTTTATTCAGATTGGTTAACTGCAGTCATGTCCACATCCGTCAACACACCCCTTCCTCTCCGCCCTCTTTCCTTCCCCAAATCTCAGAGCGTTTTACTGTATGCCCTTATAAAAAAATGGCTCGGTCCGTGAAGCCCCTCAAAAATCATTCTCTCCTCTGGCTCCAACACTAGGTTTCTTTTGTCATATGTACCCTTCTGTCCACCTTCTGCTAGTTTTCAACGGTTTGACCATCCTGACGTGTGGGTCCAGCCTATGGCAAACTCTAAAATACCCCTCTCTCATATCCCTGTCCTATCTCTTCTATCTCCACACAGTGGGCCTGGGTCGATAAGTGGGTCCCACATTCAGTTCTTCTTCCCGGTCCTCTTCCCCACGCCGGACGCCCTCTCCACCATGCTCGACGCCCCTCTTCTACCACCTGGGCCCGACCATCGGCAAAGGCTCTTTGCCGATAGCCTTCTCAGGCCGTCGGCAAAGAAAACTTTTTTTTCTTTCCATTTTTTTCTGGTGCCTTCCTAGAGTAAATACATCCCAATTTTAAAATTTGGGACAATTTTGAGTTTTTTGCTATATTTTGTTAATTATTTTTGTTTCTTTGATTTTTTCCGGCAACTCCAAATTTGAACTACAGGTACATGAAATAATGAAATTTGTTTATTCAAAAAATGGTATTCTTGATGTTCGAAGTCTGTTGGCCAGGACCTCGCATAAAATTACAACCATGTTGGTGTCGTAACATGACAAGTTATGTGCGTGGAAAATGTTTTTTAATTATATAAAATGCAAACGAAGTCCGAAAATCATGAAACTTGACGAGTTGTCTTGCCATCGCATGTGGAGACCGTGGTAAAAATTCAAAAAGTTTCGAGCACGTTGTGACGTCAGATGCCTAAAACCCACACATCTTACATGTAACCACAAGTGATCACATGCGGAGATGTCTGGGTTTTGGCCATTCGACGTCACAACTTGCTCTAAAGTTTCTCAATTTTTTTACCACGGTATCCACATGTGATGACAACACAACTCGTCAAGTTTCGTCAATTTCGTACTTCGTATGGATTTTATATAAATTTAAAATATTTTCCGTGCAACTAACTCGTCATGTTACGACACCAACATGGTCGTAATTTCATGTGAGGTTCTGGATACGGCCTCAACATACTTTTCTTTTTGAGATGGGCCTCAACATACTTGGAACATCATGAATAACATTTTTCGAACCAAAAAATTTCATTATTTCATGTACCTGCAGTTCAAATTTGGAGTTGCCAGAAAAATTCAAAGAAACAAGAATAATTAACAAAATATAGCAAAAAAACCTCAAAATTATCCCAAATTTTAAAATTGGGTTGTATTTGGTGTGGTAAGGCACTAGAAAAAACTGGATTGAAAAAAAACAAAAAAATGGCTTTGTCGATGGCCTGTGAAGGCCATTGGCAAAGAGCCTTTGCTGATGGCCCTGGCTGTTGGCAAAGAGGACGGCGTTGGGTGCCGTTTGCCCTGGCACCCCTTTGCCGATGGCCCGGCCGTCGGCAAAGAAGGCCTTTGCTAATGGCTTTTCTTTGACGACGGCCTGGCCATCGGCAAAGAATGCCTTTGCCCATGGCTTTTCTTTGCCGATGGTTTACCTTTGCCATTGGCAAAGGCTGATCTTTGCCATCGGCTGATTCCTTGGCCATCGGCAAATGATCCGGCCGATGGCAAAGTTGCCGTTTCGGGTAGTGGTGCTCCGCGAAGAACACCGGTGCCGACTCGATCTCTTCCCAATCCCAAAGGACGGTATGACTAAAGCACCAAAGGAGGAGCAGAGAGAACCCGAGGACGCCGAATCTTGGCTCTACCCCGACCAGCGCCTTTGCCCCATGCCCAACCGCCACTACATGGATTGGTGGACTGATAATAGGACCAGTGGATCCACATGGATTGTGAGTTGTGACCGCTTCAGATTATTAAGCAAAATAGAAAGCTATGTGTCAAACGCTAATGGACAGGGCATGATATGAATGATGTATTGCCATCCACACAGCCTTAGAATCCTGATAAACTCATGCAGAAATCCAAAAACCAACTATGTGTGCTCTGTTCTGTTGTCTCTCCATCTTATCATGCGATTGTGGAGTTTGACGGTGTCAAAGAAGAACAAATCATGCTTCATGTATGCACGCTGCATCAACGACAATTAGAGAGTTATAAATATCTAAGGCTACACTTGTGTGTCTCAAGGATGGTTGATAGGTGTACCTAATTTAGTGAGACATTGGAGATAAACAAAACTACTGCCAACACCAGCGCCGCTAGAACCACCAACTCCGGTAGTTCCCATCTCGCCACCTGCACCACCCGCGCCATGTACACAACCTTGCTCGTGTTGCGACCTCTAGAATCGTGCCTGACCCTTTCCTGCCCGCGCCAGGCGAGGGATTTCGTCAGCGGCGCCTATCCTGCCAGAACTGCCGTCTCTACCGGTGGCAATGTCGGCCTCTCTGACCTCGCGCCGTGCTGCAGCTACCTGGCGGGGCGCCCGGGTCCTGCCCAACACTTTTAGACATCAAGGCGTCTTCTCGCTTCGTGACGGTGACCACTGCCGTCGCCGCCTCCCACGCCTGATCTTGCGACGTGGTGTTGTCCCATCATCCTCGATCGGCACATACCGAGTATATGTTGCCATGTTCGTATAGTTGTTGTCCTCGTGTTGTGTTGTCTGGTCTGTTCTGTTCTTCGAGTGAGAAAACATTTGAAAACTGTAATCATTGACTTATGAGTGTGATTGTGTGAAGATGTTTACAACGAGTAATGAACGAAGTTCAAGAAACCACGTCTGCGTCTGCGTGTGGTTAAAGGCAGAGCTGAGCCCGTGTAACAGGAAATCCTTCCTCTGTTCTACTTGTAATGACCCCTCTTCTTCTTTGCTCCCTCTGTATCCGTCTCGTGTGTTAACACTTAACAGATTGTGTGACGAGTTGAGCCCAGGCCAGCTGGAGAACACAAGAGATTTGTCAACAGATTTGATACAAGATCATTAACATTCTTTTTGGCCATTCTTCACATCTCTTTTACATGGTTCTTTTTTGTTACTCCACATTTGAGGTGGTTCTTGTTCCCTGAATTTTGCACTCTTTCATCAGGAGATCATCATTTTTTTAGAAAATGAGGAGATAAGCAAATGAATCTCTTGTTATGCATTCTCTGATGAACGTTAAACAATCTTGTTATGCATTTGGCCGCCGCTAACCCAAGCGTGGGGGGAAGATTGGTTTGGTGGATGGCAGGAAGCCAGGAACTGATCCACGACACCACCATCGACATCGAGGAAGGTGGGTACCCTCTTTAGCGTCCACCTCCATCTCCTTCCTTGCCGCCGGCCCAGCCCAGCCGCGCCGTTGCCCCACCCCATGCTCCGCGAAGAACGCCAGTGCCCTCCTCGATCTCTTCCCAATCCCAAAAGACGGTATGACTAAAGCACCAGAGGAGGAGCAGAGAGAACCCGAGGACGCCGAATCTTGGCTCTACCCCGACCACGCCTACTCACCAGGCCACCACCCTCTGGACCTGCTTCTCCCCAGGCTGCGGCCGCGTGTGTGGGTAAGTCCTTGGTCCGTCCATTCGTGAGTACATCTTGTGTAGGCACTGCAATTTCTCAGCAGGCAGCAGTTTGACGAGGGCTGCTATATGCTAATAGAATCCAGAGATGATGAATCATATGAGATGAAGTACACAAACCAGCGGGCTGTAAGGCCTGTTCTTGGCAAATTATGTGTAGCAATATTCCTAAAAAAGGTTCAAATCATGTCTTCTTAAGCTCTATCTAGGTACTGCCAGCCTGTAATCACTGAAATATTGATTTAGCTGGCCCTGTTACCGACAAGGTCGATGATGACTGCTACACTTGTGTGACAATCTAGCATTTTGCGTGCCAAGTAGTCAGAACCCATTTTAACTTAATGGAACTAGTTTATGCTTTTCCATTGAGAAATTAATGGAAAACTTGCTGCATTTCCATTGACAAATAAAAAAATATTGTCATTTCTGCTGAGATTTTTTAATTGCTGCTGAGATTCTTAATTTCTGAATTTTAATCTTAAAATTTGCAAAAGAAAGGTACTCTTTGATTATGATCTGTGTCAAAAGTTACCATAGTTTATCCAAAATCTTTGGTATATACAGTATAGATATGCACTCATGCCTACAAATCTCTACTATATACCTTGAGTGTGCATTCATAAATTGCTAACAATTCATATCTTAGGTTGCTTATTTTGCAAATGTTTCTGCCCGGTTAACAATGTTTTTTTAGAGAACTTCGGGGGGATCAACAAATCCCCAACTGTTTTTCCATTCCAGAGGAACCTGGGCGAACCCAGATGGTGGAAGGCAATGCCTTGCATAGTTTACAAATCAATACAATCAGGGGATTAGGAGAGATGTAGATTACATAGGAATTGAAAGAGTCCAGTTCTGAGCGCGGGCAGCTTCTCTTCTGGGGATACGGCAAACCCAGTCTTGGACCAACCCTCGACAGGAGGCGACGACGCGCGCGACGCTGGGAGGCAGGTTGTTGAATACCACTTCTGGACTGATGTCTGGGTTGACCAGCCCTTAAAGGACAAGTATCCACAACTGTTTTCTTTTGCAAGGAAAACGAAATGCTCCATCAGGTTCTTCCTAAGCACATCCATTGAGAGAGCCTTCTCACCAACTCTATCTCTACAAGCTGCAAACTAGCTAACCGAACTGCTGCAATTGGTCAACTCCAGAGCATGGGACACTGAAGTGGAGGACAGATGGACTTATATCTGGGGGGCTCAAGGGTACAAAAGCAAAAAAACCTACAAGGTATTGAATGGTTCTAACCCAAAACCGCCATTATGCAAATGGACCCAAATCCTGGGAATCACAAGTTCTTCTTCTGGCTGTTGATCAATGATGGACTGAATACCAGGAATATACTGAAAAGGAAGAATATGCAACTCGATGATTACATTTGTGTGCTGTGTGATCTTGGCTGTGAAGAAACCTGCTTCCACCTGGTCTTTGATTGCCCATTTAGCAAGAGATGCTGGGACATGACCTCCATTGCTTGGGATAGAAATTTACCACCCCTGGACATGATAATGAAGGCAAGAGCAAACTTTGGTGACTCAATCTTCAGGGAATTAGTGATCACTGCCTGTTGGGCCATATGGACTGTGAGGAATGGCATCATCTTTGACAATGGCAAGAGGGATGAGGCATTGTGGAAGCACAGATTCAAAACTGAGCTTGGGCTGGTGTGCATCAAATCCAAGCCTCCAAAGAGCAATAAACTTTGCGCATGGAGAGATGGCTTCGGTTAGCTTGAACTAGAGTAGCCCCCTTTCTATTTATTTTGGGCTTGCAAGCCTTGTAAAAAACTTTGTAAATATCAATTCTTTCATTTAATGGAAAAACAAAAAAAAAGGAGTCGGGGACTCCCCGACCGGTTCGATCAAAAAAAAAAATACTACTTCGTTTCGGTGCTTCCAAATTTGCCAGCATAGCAGGAGGATGAGGGGTGCAAGTTCTTCTTCGATATGTGTGGCGGAGGGACTGATCCCAAATGGCCATACCTTGGCAATGTTGGAGGGAGCCCATCCGATGGTGTTCTAGAAGGAGTGCACAAAGGGGCATTGGGAAAGAATGTGGTAACCAGTTTCCTCGGCCTGAACGCAGATGACGCAGGTCGCGTCGTTGACGATTTGTTTGATGGAGGTTGTGGTTGGAGTTGATCCGGTCCCTTGTGAGGAGCCAACCAAAGACTTTCACCCGCGGAGGAGCAAAGTGTTTCCATATGAAGGAGTAGAGAGCTGAGTTGCATTCACCTTGCATCGAAGCTTTGTAAACAAGCCTAGTGATCACCTTGTGGTCGCCATCTTCGAAGAAACAGGATCGTTGATCTGGGATTGGCTGGAGCATGATGTCCCGGAGCAAGGTGGACAGGTGAGCGAGTTCATGTGTTGCCTGGGAAGTTAGCCACCGCTGAAACAAGGATGCTAGGACGAGCTGCAGGACGTCGTTGACCGTGCACGCCCTACTGGCGTAGTGGCTATGGAGAGCAGGGAGGAGATTAGCCAGTGGCGCATCTCCTATCCAGCAATCCATCCAGAAGTCTGTGTCGCGCCCATCTCCAACCTCAACCCTAGAGATGTGCTTGTATGCAGGGAGGAGGGCTTTCAGCACTCCGCAGTGCGTGCCGGCCATGTCTCCATCAAGTGTGGCCATGCACGCATGCTCCGTCGCCCACCTCGCCCAGACCGCGTCACCGGGGCAGTGCAGCCTGTGAACGAGCTTCAGAAGCAGTCAAACATTTTGCATGTCGAGGCGATTAACACCTAGGCCTCCGTCTTCCTTCTCCTTGCACACCTTCTGCCATGCCACCAAGCATTGGGTGTGGGACGCCTTGTCCGTCCCGGCCCAAAGGAAAGCACAGTGGTGGGCATCCAACTTCTCGATCACCCCCGGCAGGAGGAGCATGGCGCCCATAGTGTACATCGGTAGTCCGGAGAGCAACAAGTTCACCATCTCGACTCACGCCACTGAGCTGAGGAGGAGGGCCTGCCACCCGACCAGATATCTATCTGCCTTGGCGATGAGTGGGTCGAAGGCCGACAAGGGGAGCTTGTTGTTTGAGAGGAGGAGGCCTCGGTATGACTAGGGAAAAGACCCCTCCTTGCACTGCAGCACATCCAGGTACTCGTGGACATCTCCATGCAGAACGTGCATGGGCATCATTGTGCTCTTGGAGTAGTTGATCACTAGCCCCGTGCACGCCGCAAAACAGTCTAGGGTTTCCCTGAGACGCCGCACACCGTCGATGTCCATCTGTAGGAGAACAATTGTGTCATCCACGTACTGGAGCACCGGCGCGGCGCTCTCCACCAGAGGGTGCCGGACGGCCACGTCGCGTTTGATGAGCCTCTGCAGAACGTCGACTACCAAGATGAATGGGTAGGGGGACAAAGTGTCGCCCTACCATAGCCCTCGCTTGCAGCTAATCCAGGGGCCCGCCATGCCATTGACGAGCACGGCCGACTTCGACGTCATGAACAGCTGGTTCATCCAGCTAAGCCAGTTGTCGGGGAAACCGTGGGCCTTCAGGATCATGTGCAGGCTTGCCCAACTGACGGAGTCGAACGCCTTCGCGAAGTCAAGGTTGACAACCAGGGTGGGAGCGCGACGATGGTGGCAGCATTGAACAAGCTCAGCCGCCAGGATGAAGTTCTCAGAGATGGAACGCCCGCGGATGAAGCCTGTTTGGTCTAGGTCCACCAACAAGGAGACCTGCGCCTATAGCCTAGTCATGAGGACCTTGGTTAGGATTTTTACCGGGCAGTTTTAAAGCGACACGGGGTGGTAGGCCACTGGCGTGTTTGCGCCCTCCTTCTTGAGGATGAGCACGATCACCGCCCGGTTGATCCATTCTAGCTCG
Source organism: Themeda triandra (assembly GCA_018135685.1). Classification (NCBI taxonomy): domain Eukaryota; kingdom Viridiplantae; phylum Streptophyta; class Magnoliopsida; order Poales; family Poaceae; genus Themeda; species Themeda triandra. The sequence goes on along the minus strand of JAENPR010000960.1, from coordinate 181,267 downwards.
GTGTTACCAACATGGAAGGCTTCAAGGAAGCGCATCACATCCCGACCGACGTCTGGGCCGGGCGCGCTGTCTGCGGGCATCGCCCTTGTTGCCGCCTTGGCCTCCACCATGGAGAAGGGGGCGATCAGGGGCACAGGATTGGCCCGGGGCGCGCCTGCATAGAGGCTCTTGACGTCGTAGCTCCAAGAGGTCGCCGCGTCTTCGTCCAGAATGTTGGTGTAGCAGGCAGTGAGCGCGGCGACTTTGTCGTCGTGGCTGATCAGGTGCATGCCGTCCAACACAAACGTGCGGATGGTGTTCCTGTGCGCCCTGCAAGTCGCCTTAGCGTGGAAGAAGTGGGTATTGGCGTCCCCCTCCCTGAGGGCGCAGAACTTGGAGCGTTGTTTCCAGTACGCCGCCCGCTGGGTGATTAGCAGGGCAACGTGATCTCGGCAGCACGCGTGGAGCTCTATTTCACCTACAGACAATAGTCTAAACTCCTCATTGGAGTCGATTAGCATAACAATGCAGGAGGCGTTGCTGAGGTCCTCCGAGCCGGCACAGTGTTTCTTGGCCCAAGCCTTAGCACCGTGGCGCCAAACTTGGAATTGAGGGAGCAATTCGGGAACGTGAGGGCGAACCGGTTGTTGATGAACGCACGATCAAAACAGGCAAGGGTGGGGATCTCTCTCTTGTTCGACCACGTGAATAGGTGATCCAAGAGGGGGAGCTCCAGCAAGCCAATGGCGTTGATTGTGGCGTTGAACTTGTCCATCCGCCGGGAGTTGAAATGATAAGAGGTGTCGTGGGTTAGGTTGAAATCGCCATATAGTGGCCATTCGCTGTGGACATCAGCTGCAATTGCCGTGATGTCTGCCAGGAAGGCATCCGTCTCGCTATGATCAGATGGCGCGTAGATGTTGGACACGATAAAGGAGTGGTTCGAGGTGGTGGACGAGAGCGGGGTGGAGAGGGAGAAAGGTGTCGACATGGAGTGGCCCGCGGTGACCACGCTGGAGTCCCAGGCTGTGAGTATTCCTCCCTAGAACCATCGGCCGGGGCGAAGGCGAACCCGTCGAGGTAAGCAGGGAGAAAGGACTTGCATAAATGGGCGTCGACGTCGCTGTTGACGGTTGTTAACGATCAATTTTACATGTCAACCTGAGAGAGAAAGAGGGGCATAATCTGTTCACCACCATAGACTTAGGGTTTAAACTGACAAATTCCACAAGTTTTGGTGAATATGTGTTTTTGCAGGGGATTATCAGGAAAATATCCAAGGAGGCCCACATGTTGGATTTACATAGAGAGAAAGACCGAACGGGTAAAAAAGAACAATCTGGAAGACTCGGGTAGGCAACCCCTGGAAGCGGAGCCCCACCTGTCATTGACAGGGGGCGGCCGACTCTAGGTGTGGGGCGGCCACCTCTCCACCTCCACCAATCAGGTGGAGTCTCGCGGATCCTGCCTCCACCGACCTTGAGGAGCAATAATTATCGTCCATTTAGGTCGGTTTGATCCGATGGCTGTGGTTCCTTTAAGGGGCTATATATTCGGGGCCCCTCCCCCGGGTGAAACCCTAATTCATTCAAGAATTCATTATTCGAGAGGTAGCCATCGGCAAAGCCGGGTTTAGAGAGATCTCTCCACCGGAGAATTAGAATAGCTACTCTAGTTCTTCAAGTTCTACATAGGTTTAGACTAGATATAGGAAGAATCGGGCGCCCGTGCTCGGAATTCCGGATCTTCATCATCGAATTTGGTATTATCTAGTATCTATTCTTGTGACTTTATTCTAATATCATTATGTTTCTATTTATTATGTTCCTAGTTTATTCTAGTTCTACATTTGATATGGTTATGATTGATAATAAGTTTATGTATATGTTTGCAAAGCGCTTAGCTCTCTTCGCGGGAGGGTTAGGTGGTAGATTTCATGTGAGCATGGTGCTTAGATGCTTGTTTACCCGCAAATGCACCCTATTGGCCGGGTCGTGTGGTAGATCGTGGAAGTGACAGTTCCATTGAGTCCTCTCGTATTCCATCCCCGTTGGTAGGTCTAGCGAGAACCAAAGTTGCGTAGTAAGTCCCGCTATGTCTTGGCTTGTTATAGCAATGATCCTTATACATAGATGAAGAGTCTTTTGTGCTTGTATGTGATAGTGTAGAGTTGGAGTAGATGAATGACTTAGTAGATTAGAACTTACATAGGATTTCTATTTCTTGTGCTAATCGGATGTCAACCTACCTTTTGTTGAGTAGTCTATATCTAATCTCTCGTGTGATTTATACCCCGAGCTTTATACTTTATATTCCCTTATTTATCATGGTTTACCCCTCTGCCAAAGTATGTGACTGTGAAATCAATCACTCATAAGTAGTCGTGTTTAGCAAGTTTATCTCATTGTTTAAGTCCTTAGTTCTTTCCCTTGAGCTAAATATAAATTACGATACCTGGAATACTTCCCTGTAAAATGCTACGATGGTGTATTATCTGTTCGCTTATGGATTCCATATTTTCTTGACTAGAGGAGCAGTTTCTATACCAACACTTCGGCGCCATGCTAGGGATGACAACTTAGCGTGAGTGGTGTTAGAGGTGTCAACAAGCATTTTTTGGCGCCGTTGCGGGGAAGGAATAAACTTTTAGAGAAAAATTGCTTAAGCGAGATACTTAGAAAATGAGTGAATGTCACTAGTCACCTCTACTTTGGCGGTTCACCCCCGTTGTTTTTCTTTGTTTATATTTTATACGGGGTATTAGCGGGATTGAATCGATTCATTCAAACTCTCGATCATCGAGTCGGTTCAATCAAGAAGGAAGCTCGTCACCAATCCGGATGGCCGAGAAGACCTTCTTTGGAGTTCTCTCGCTCCAACAATAGAGAACATCCGCACCGGTCTAGCAATAGACACTAATATGGAGTTCGAACTCAAGCCAAGTCTCATCAACATGGTGCAAGCTATCCAATTCAGTGGAAAGGTACATGAAGATGCAAGTACACATTTACAGGACTTCATGGAGATTGGAAACACCATCACCATAGATGGAGTTAAAGAAGACCTCATACTTCTTCGCCTCTTTCCATTCTCACTAGTGGGAAGAGCGAAGCAGTGGTTCTATGCAAACAAAGAAGATATCAATACATGGGCGAAGTGTTCCAAGGCCTTTCTAGCAAAATTCTTCCCAATAGGCAAGACCAATGCCTTAAGAGGAAAGATTACCAACTTCCAACAGCAGAAGACGGAGACCATGTCAGAAGCATATGAGCGTTTGCAAGGATACATCCAAGATTGTCCCCATCATGGAATGGAAGAATGGTTACTCATGCAAGGCTTTTATCATGGATTAACTCCAAAGACGCTTGAGCACCTAGATGCAACTACTGAAGGATCATTTTTGTCACTCACTCTTGGGAGAGCTAAGAGACTTATGGAGAAGATAGCAGATAATCAAAGCTGGTCCCAAGACAACATTCAAAATTGCCACCAGAGTGAAGAAGCAATAGAAGAAGTAATGCATTGTCAACCAAGATGGATACTTTACTCCACTGGCTCGACCAGAGGGCTAAGTACAAGGAAGATCAAAGAGCAATTGAAGCAACATACAAACAAAATTCAAGTCCCCTCGTAAGAAAGGTTCCACATTGGGTGCAACCACCAATTAACCAAGGTACACAAGGTAATTTTGCAAAGCAACCTACTTTAAGAGAGTTGGTTTCACAACAGTCCAAGATTAACTCATCTATGGAGGATAGGCTTGCTTGCTAATGACAAAAACTTGGAAAATTTAAGCATTAAAATGGATAGTTTCTCCTCTCGCCATTAATGACCAACTAGAGTTCAATAAAAAGATAGAAGCAAAGATAGCACAAAGCCGTTGCATTGCCTCGTTGCCACTAACCCCGAGCAGGTGAGATCTATTACTACAAGAAGAGGGAGTTCCACTAGAGATCCTCCCTATCCAAAAGGAGCAAGAAGGCCATCCGTGCTACCACCAGTGGCGGAAGAAGAGAACTTCCAACCTGAGTTAGAAGTATTACCACAAGAGCCAGTACGAGAGCCAGTACAAGACCAGGAAATGAGACAAAACTTCCGAGATACAAACTACTTACCGTTCTCTCGGAGGAAGAGAGGACCACAACGATGGATGAGCGGTTTGGTAAGTTCGTGGAGGTAATTCAAAAGTTATATGTCAATATACCTCTGCTGGATGCCATACAGTCCCCACTTATGCCAAGTACATAAGAGACATTCTTAACAAGAAGAGACCACTGCCATCCAATGAAGTGATCAAGCTAACCGAAGAATGTAGTGCGGCCATCCTCAACCAACTACCGAAAAGAAGAAAGATCCAGGATGTCCCACTATCGACCGCACAATTGGAGATCAATATTTCAATAATGCACTCGTGATCTTGGAGCAAGTGTCGGTGTGATGCCCGCAGTTTACTACAAGCTCAACCACACCGCACTTGAGCCAACATCAATGTGTCTGCAATTAGCCGACCAATCGGTTCGCTATCCGTTGGGCATTGCTGAAAACATCCCAGTCAAGATAAGAGAGTTCTTCGTGCCAGTAGACTTTGTAGTACTGGATATGCATCCAAACTCAAAGGTGTCACTCATCCTTGGAAGACCCTTCTTGAGCACCGCCAATGCACACATTGATGTCGGGAAGGGAGAAATCAAGTTCACTATAAATGGACAAGAAGAGCAATTCGCATTCAAGTCAAAACAAGAGCTCATCAAATCCGCGAAGATGGTAGAAGAAGATCGACAAAGTACAACCACCGAGAGACGAGAGGATGCATCTCTCGGGAACATTAGCGGAATAAATATTTTGGAAGGTCCAATTCGGAGGACTTTAAAAATCCGAATCCTCACCTAAGGTAACTCGGTATTTATCCGTATTTTAAATTTCATCTCTTATAATTTTCTTAGACATATTTATTTCCAGCATTGCATTATAAAAAAATTCTGCGCCCCATATAAATAATTTTACGGTGTGTGACAACCCATCAAAAATATTTTATCGTGGTGGCACAAAAATTTATCATTTCATGCATTTAAATTAGTTTACCTTCATTTAAATTTCTGCATTGTTTATATTTTTATCATGGCATTTAGTGCATGGTGGGTCCCACATGTCATAGACTACACCTCACATACATCCCATCACATTATTTCATCCACTTCCACTCACCTCCACTATCCTCTCTTTTCCACCTCCAATTCCACCCAACCGACAAAAACTTCTGGATTGACAAAAGATCACGAAATGGCACGTGAAGGGGCAGCCAGGATGGCCACCCTGGGTGGGCAGCCGCCCCCACCATTGAGGCGCCCGCCTCCTCACCTCCTCCTCTATAAATAGGCCTCCTCCCATGGCTTCCTTGCACCACCCACACTCCAGAATTTTAGCCAAACCACCTGCTCTCGACTTCGAGTTTCTTGGAGAGAGCTAGGGAGAAGAGGAGAAGAGTAGAGAGAGAAAGAAGTGAGTAGAAAAATTAGAGAGTGAGCAAGAGTTTAGTAGCAAGTGAAGGAAGGGGATAGTGCTGAGTAGATCATCATAATATTAGTGGAGATGCTGTCCAAATAGGATAAAGCCAATTTAAAATTTTGGGGGGAGGTTCTGTCAAAATCAAGACCTGAAGTTTAGAAACTTTGTCATGAAGAACGACTAACCCCTGGACCGCTGACCTTGGACGGCTAACTACTAACCTTGTGCTAATCCTTCTCTCCACTAGTGTTTGTTTTTGTTTCTTTTGAGCAACTTGCAAGATGAAGGGCATGTTCAAGGAGATCTCTGGAACCATCAAGAACATCAGGACAAGGAGTGCATCTCGCCAACACTCGGGTGGCTGGTTCCGACATGAGTGTCGACCCACCACCAGCAGCACCATCAGCATCTCGAAGAGTTCTCATGAGAACATCCGACCTCGTCCTGAAGACCGCCCAAGAGAAGGAGATATACAAGAAGCTCAAGAACAAGCACTTCACCCACAATCCAGTCATCGATCCGACACTTCTGCTAGAGACAGGTATGGCTCATAAATTTGACACAATTTTTCCGCTAGTTGGATGGACTTCATTTGCAAACCTCACTGAGAAAGGGATCAGACTCTTGACCAAAGAATTCCTTAGCACCCTCCGACACACAGAAAATGGGGTTTATTTTAGAATGTTTGCTCTGGAATATTCTGTCTCATGGAGAAACCTTAGCGACCTCCTAGGTTTCCCTCAAGATGCCATCATAGACTTAAATGCAGCACTAGGTGATTTTGACACACATAGGTTTTGGAGTTGCATTGCTAGAGGACCTTATCACTTAGCGCACCGCATCGCAGACATAGAGCATCCTACGCTTAGATTTTTGCATCGCTGGATAGGAGCAACCTTTTTCCCCCGAGACGATGAAAGTAAGATCAGAATAGTCGACTTGCAGCTGATGTATGCAGCTATCAAGAAGAAGAAAGTGTCTCCTATCCACCTCTTGGTAAACCACTGGATGACTGTCCCCGCTTACAAAGTAGGAAGAGTAGGCGTTTGTTCACTCGTCACTCGCATTGCCACAAGCTTGAAATTGTTAGAGGGAGCCACTTTTGAGTACATTGAGCTTCATAGAGAATTTTATGACTACTACACTTTTGTCCAAGGTCACTTGCTAAAAAAGGTGAAGGGTGTTTTGTATGCAAAGTATGGTAATGCCTCGATCCAGTTACCTAACCCGGAGCTGGCTTTGTATCATGTGCAAGAATATCATGTTGAGTTGCGAGGCGAACCGTGAATGAGAGAGCACCCCGAAGAGTCCGCTCGGAGAGGGTGACAGAAATTGTGAACCCGTTTGGCGTGGTGCCGAAACCGCCCAAGAAGAACCAGCACATGCCAGTTTCAATGAGTGGGATGTACCTCATCACCACTCACTAAACTCATGGGTGTACCCACCACAGAGCCAACCACATCAACCATTCTATGGTTTCTACCCACCATACACCACCCCAGGAACATCAGAGCCAGGACCATCAGACGCAGGACCCTCATAGCCACCAAGATACTCTTGTGACCCCTTTGGTACAACCGATGAAGAAGAAGAACCCCACCATGACTTTGAGCCACGTCGCCACTCCGATGCCACCGGATTCATTTTCACTCAGCAGCACTATGATGAACAGCTAGCATTCCAGCACAACACCACCGCCACTCTGAATCGCCATGATCAAAGGTGGAATGATCAGCACCAGTGGAACCAAAACACCTCCCAGATACTAGGCGCCATTCAAGAGAACCAGGGAGAAGCCGCCTCCATGCTGCATAGCTTGGTGGACCTGATGCACATCCACTACCCACCACCGCCGCCGCAAGACTAGCTTGGGGCAGGACCCCCATTATCAAGATAAGTATTTCTTTCCTTTTATTTCAGTTTGTTTGTTTTTCAGTTTGTTTTATGCATCTAAAAAAAAATCAGAAAAAACTAGAAAAACCCAATAAAAATTTACTTGTTGTTTCAAGAAGTTTGTTTAGTTTACTTTCTTTAAGTGTGTTTGTTTACATTTCAAGTTTGCCTTAAGATGAGAACCAAATAAAAAGAGTGTGTAAGTTTGCTTTCAATTCAGTTTGTTATAAATAAAATTGTGTAGACTTGAGGACTGCATGATGGAAATGATAAATAGTTGCTCGCCGTAATTCTTTGCAAGTACCTAGCTTTAAATTTGAGTTCTCCCAAGATTTGGATACACCGTTTGACAACTGGATTTACTCTACACCTTAAACCCGTGAGAGCATATGCTTAAACTAAGTCTAGGTAGTTGACGGACATGATATGATGATAGTCCGAGCTTGCTTGTTCATTGTGTTCCAAAGTGCCACTAAATTCGGAGATTTGTTTGTGAAAATTATAAATGTTTCATGATGAGTTCCTTATATGACAGAGTTAAAATTCCTACCACAGCCAAACTTGATCATTAGAATAGGAAGCCTCCTCTTTTGTTAGGGCTCGTCTTTGTCGGCCGTGTTGTATCCTTATGAACTCATCATACAGCTAAATGCTGGTTTCACACACTCACATGCACCCTGCTACTTCTACCCCGGAAGTACGCACCACATAAAGCCTATTGCCATTCATTGAAATTGTTCTACTCTTACACGAGGGTGAACACCAAAAATATCCCCTGTTCATTTTTGCTAGCCATTTATCCAAGATCAATGCTCCAAGTATCATTTGTTATTCCCGATGTAAAGCTGTCAAGTTGAGAAGTGTTCCATTCAAGAAGTATTTCATTCCTTTTTGGTCTGCAAGAATTATTAAAAAAAAGAGAGAAAAAGAAAGAAAGATTTATGACCCCGTCTTTGTCAAGTTTCCAAGTTCAAGTTTCCAAGTTCAAGTTCCAAGAAGTTCAAGTGTTGAAGCAGTTCCAAGTTTCTTCCAAGTAAAGGAGCATTGATAATTCTTTTTGTGCACCCCTTCTCCTCCCATAAATATTTCTCTCTATTACATCATCCACATATAAAACCACACATGCACATACCGATTGGTTGTATGTTGAGTTCCTTCGGATCCATGGTTCGATCAGGCCAATGCATTAGTTCTCCACACCTATAAGCTCCATATAAGCCTTTATTAGAGTAGGGTGAGAGAGAGAGAGAGAGTGAAGGCTCATCTATAAATGCCTTGAACCACAAATACCACATACTCTGAGAGTAAGAGAGAAGGCATACTTCCTTTCAATGCCTTAGAGAGGATCCAAAAATACCACATATTGAGAGACTTGAAAGGGTCGTATTAAGGAACTCTAAGTTTTATTGAAAATCTTGTAAAAACTCTAGAACAGAGGTGGAACAACAGAGCATGAGACAACAGTGCTTGACTTAATTGTTCTGTCTTTCAACTACTCAAGACCCAAGTGCAGGTAAAAGCCCCATGGTTGAAAGAAACATGAGTAAGTTTGGAAGTTATGATAGTCCACTCTAGTCCGGGGATGAATTCTTGTTTAGAGCATGTGTGTTTGTAAAGCATGAAGCATTGCAGCAACTCCTGAACCATCTTCTGTAGCTATTTGCTCAGGGACGAGCAAAGGGTAAGCTTGGGGGAGTTTGTTGACGGTTGTTAACGATCAATTTTACATGTCAACCAGAGAGAGAAAGAGGGGCATAATCTGTTCACCACCATAGACTTAGGGTTTAAACCGACAAATTCCACAAGTTTTGGTGAATATGTGTTTTCGCAGGGGATTATCGGGAAAACATCCAAGGAGGCCCACATGTCGATTTACATAGAGAGAAAGACCGAACGGGTAAAAAGAACAATGGAAGACTCGGGTAGGCAACCCCCGGAAGCGGAGCCCCACCCGTCATTGACAGGGGGCGGCCGACTCTAGGTGTGGGGCGGCCACCTCTCCACCTCCACCAATCAGGTGGAGTCTCGCGGATCCTGCCTCCACCGACCTTGAGGAGCAATAATTATCGTCCATTTAGGTCGGTTTGATCCGATGGCTGTGGTTCCTTCAAGGGGGCTATATATTCGGGGCCCCTCCCCCCCGGGTGAAACCCTAATTCATTCAAGAATTCATTATTCGTAGGTAGCCATCAGCAAAGCCGGGGTTTAGAGAGATCTCTCCACCGTAGAGAATTAGAATAGCTACTCTAGTTCTTCAAGTTCTACATAGGTTTAGACTAGATAGAGGAAGAATCGGGCGCTGTGCTCGGAATTTCGGATCTTCATCATCGAATTTGGTATTATCTTGTATCTATTCTTGTGACTTTATTCTAATATCATTATGTTTCTATTTATTATGTTCCTAGTTTATTCTAGTTCTACATTTGATATGGTTATGATTGATAATAAGTTTATGTATATGTTTGCAAAGCGCTTAGCTCTCTTCGCGGGAGGGTTAGGTGGTAGATTTCATGTGAGCATGGTGCTTAGATGCCGTTTACCTGCAAATGCACCCTATTGGCCGGGTCGTGTGGTAGATCGTGGAAGTGACAGTTCCATTGAGTCCTCTGTATTCCATCCCCCGTTGGTTGGTCTAGGAGAACCAAAGTTGCGTAGTAAGTCCTGCTATGTCTTGGCTTGTTATAGCAATGATCCTTATACATAGATGAAGCGTCCTTTGTGCTGTATGTGATAGTGTAGAGTTGGAGTAGATGAATGACTTAGTAGATTAGAACTTACATAGGATTTCTATTTCTTGTGCTAATCAGATGTCAACCTACCTTTTGTTGAGTAGTCTATATCTAATCTCTGTGTGATTTATACCCTGAGCTTTATACTTTATATTCCCTTATTTATCATGGTTTACCCCTCTGCCAAAGTATGTGACAGTGAAATCAATCACTCATAAGTAGTCGTGTTTAGCAAGTTTATCTCATTGTTTAAGTCCTTAGTTCTTTCCCTTGAGCTAAATATAAATTACGATACCTGGAATACTTCCCGGTAAAATGCTATGATGGTGTATTATCTATTCGCTTGCGGATCCCATATTTTCTTGACTAGAGGAGCAGTTTCTATACCAACACTTCTGGCCCCATGCTAGGGATGACAACTTAGCGTGAGTGGTGTTAGAGGTGTCAACAGTCGCGAAGTTTTGTTTCTTGGAGACAGACTACGTGGGAGCGAGAGACGACAATGGAGTCACGAACGGCGTCACGCTTGCTCTGTTGGCCGAGGCCACGGACATTCCAGGAAAGAACCGAGTAAGAAAAATGTGGGCTAGTTTGAATCATGGAGGACCAGCAAAAACTCCCGGGCACAAGCAAACATGAACAACTAAAAAAGGAAAATAAAAGGCCCCCATGTGGAAGGCACAACGGCGGAGGCCATCACGGGCGCAGCCGGAGAGGGCGGGCAAAAGGGGTTGCTTGCAACTTTGGGGGTTGGCGTCGACGCCGGACGAGGAACGATGGAACGTGGCCGAGCCGCTTAGCAAAATCTAGGACTAGGTATGGGCGATGAGGAGCCCGATCATGGAGCCGCCACAATGCTCCCATTTGCTGCCGCGACCACGCCCTGGGTGCTGTAGTCGAGGCCGGCCGCCTTTGGCCAGGCGCTTGATGTCGAGCGCGTCCAGCGGGTTCCCCCTCTTGAGAAGCTTGCGCCCCTTGATCTGCTTCTTAGGGCTGAAGAGCAAGTGGTGAGGCCATCCTTGAGAGCGCGGAGCCTGCTCACCTTGGCCGTGGCTAGAACGAACCCTGTCGGCTCTAGGGAAGTGAGGCGCGCACCGGCGCGCGTCGGGACACACCCACGGGAATGGCGCCACAGGGGGTGAGTGGCCGACAGGTCCTCACTGACCACGGGCGACGGCGGCGGGGTCGACGCCACCTCCTCGATCTCCGACGGTGGGAGCAGGTGTGGTTGACGGGGAGCACAGGAGCGCCTAGGAATGCTGGAAGAGGAAAGGGTGAGGGTGAGGATGATTTCCCAGGGAATGAGAAAGGAAGGGGAGGAGGGGATTTCAAACCGCAAGTAGTAGAAGCCGTAGCCGGGGATGTATGTCGGCCCACCAAAGAGCCCGGGAGGGCCAACAGGGGCCCCATGCAGCACCGGCCCGTGTGCAGCATGCGGCCCAAGAGGCCTAGGGAGGCCACCACCGCCATTCCCTGCAGCAGGCGATCGCGGGAAGAAGGGGCAGAGGATCCCCGCGTCGTCCACCTGCTCCTTGCGGAGCCACGTACGCAGGATGGTGACGGAGAAACGAGTGTTGATGGCGCGCCCGCGCACCCTCTCCCCAGGGTTTTCCACCTTGACGCTCCGCTTAACCCCGTCCGGCTTGGAGTGCGCCACGGCCACTCAGAGGGAGGAGTAGTCGTCGTCGAATAGGCACTCGCCGTCGATCTCCACGACATCCCCGATGCTCCTGAAACCGGCGCAGATGCCAGCCGGGGTCCAGTGCTCGCCGGGGAAATCCGTGGCCACCAACGGTGCTCGACGACGGAGCGGTTCGCGGTTGCCTCGCCCTTGATGAGGGTCAAGGCGCAGCCCTCGTGCATGATGGAGCTGCGGCTGATCACCGCGTCGCGGGCGGCCACAGAGTCGAACTTCAGCATCATGTGGCCGCGGGCAGAGGAGATGAGGCGGCAGCGCTCGTCGGGGGCTACCGAAAACAGAGCGGCGTGGATGAAGGTCGCGTCCGCCTCGACAGGCCCGCCCTCGCCGATGAAGGCAAAGGCCGTCACGCGCACCCGGTTCATGTCCCCCTCCGGCATGTGGAGGGGCTCCTCGTCGCTGTCGTCGTCGGAGCCAGACCCTGGTTAACAATGTTAACTTTGTGAAGGTTTGTTTTTCTTGCCCCGTTGCAAATACACCTCTGTCCAGTTTTCAATTTACCAGATATGCCACGATAGTTGGATGTTGTTTGTTAATATATCTTCTGGTTGTCCATGCCATTTCACATCTCCCATGCTGAAGCTGATTGGTCATCATTTGTTGGACCAGTGACTGTTGCTTTCTCCCATCTAAACACATATGTTATATACTGTGCTATGAATGTAAATGTGTCCTCAGTTTGGTTTATCTATTTAGTCATTCTGTTTGCATCAACTGCTCTACAAGCTTATAGCTATACACAAATGAAAATATGCAGAACCATAATCAATATTTATAGCCATGAGAGATGCTTACAGTTAGGCTGTTACCTTGCTTTAGCTATTTTTTCAATCAAATATACAATCTGTGGGGCAGTTTGTGGTCGATTCTTGTCATTGCTCCATTAGTTGATTGGCTAGCATCTAATAAAATTAGTTACAACCTAGTTATTTCTCGTGGCACTACTGCAGCTGTAGGCCATTATTATTAGGCACTTGGATATCTGGCACTACTGCCTCTATTTTCCTTTGTTCTTTTTGTTATCTCAGGGACCAACCTTGTTTGGGATACAATGTCCGCATCCTTGCCCTCACTCATTGAGTGTTGGCATTCAATGATCATAAGAAGCAGAAACTAAAGCACGTTTTGCCCATGGGCAAGTAGTCTGGTATATGAAATATTGCTCATTCCCTGAATATTTTTTGGATTGCAATTTTCTCTCCGTTTTAATTGTTTAGTGATCATATGATCTGCTTGCAAAATTTAGTATGATAATATAAACGAACAACAGGGGGAAATATCTCATTGCGACTTACAATTAAAAAATTCTTGAAATAACAAACCTATATACTTCACATTTTTATGCTCTGGACATCTTGTGTTGTAGAGTATTTTTCTGTTTCATAAGGTAAGACCATAAGAGAAGCTGGATTCACCACTTTCCCAAACTAGTGTTTCAGGAGAAGTTGTTGGATCCATGTCCTTGTGTTATGACCGGCAAGACTTATCAGCGCCGTCAGCGTGGCTGAACGAGCCCCTGGGTCTGATAGTTGGTCCGGTCAGGTCGCAGTTTCCGGCACTCCGAGGTTTATTTTTATTCCGAGATTAGATATTATTTTCTAGATTTTCCAGAGAGAGTTATAAATACATGTAAAGATAATTGAGAAAGATCAAGTAGAACATTATTTGTTTTCAGCTTCCTTTAGCGAGCTAGGAGATCGGAAAGTCCCCCGAAACCCTAACCGCCTCTCAGCCCTAGCCACCAGCCACCGCCCATCACGGCGCCCTCGCGCCGCCGTCGTGTTCGTCCACCAATCTCCCATCCGTACTCGCTGCGAGAGATCAGGGGAAGGGTTAGGAACCCTATCACCTTGTAACTTGTAAGGGTTCCAATTTACCTGAAAATATAATTGGGATATAGTCTGATATAACAGTTGAAATATTGGCACCCATTTATAGGTACCGTAATAACATTTTAGTATGTGTTGCTTCTCCAAAACTTTTTACTTTGAGTTATCTACAGTCTGCTGGCCTGGATGTAGAACATCGTACTGCCACTATGCCAGAAAACGCTATCTGTGACGTGACAATTCGTGACACAAAAACAAAACGCGTCACCAATAATCTGTCCGTGACGCGGCGTGTCACTAATAACGGTGTACTCGTGATGCCGCGTTAACAAGACGCGCCACAGATAAAAATTGTGATGCGTATTGTTAAGGCGCGTCACAGATAGATAGTCGTATTGGTGACGCTTGTTAACAAAACGTGTCACAGATAGGCATGTGACGCGTTTTAGCTGGACGCGTCTCCAATAGGAAAGCATATCCGTGACGTGTGTCGAGAACATGACAGATAATAAATGTGACGCGTGTTCTATAGAAGCGTCACTGAGTTGTGGCAATATCTGTGACTCATTTTCTTGAGCCGCGTCGCAATCGGAAATCACCAATCTTAATGCATCCTTTTATTTTCGGTAATGCTATAGACTGGACGTTCGACACGTTGAACGCCGCGCGTCGGGCCTCAAGTGGGCCGCGGGGGGCGGTGGCCCGCGTGTCCCCCCCCAACCCCGACCCGGGTGCCCCGGCATCGGCATTTCCGCCGCTGTTCCCACTTCCTCCCCGCGCTCTCGCTCCGCTCCGCGCCGCGCTTGCTCCGCGCCGCCGCCGCCGCCTCGCCGCGGACCCGGCCATGGCTCGTCGATGGCGAGCTCCTCCCCCTCTCCCACGCCACTAGCCCTCCCGCGCTCCCCCATTTCCGCTAGGGTTTCATCCCGTTCGTCGGCCAGGGGCGGTGGCGACATTTCTGGATGGCGGCGGCCGCGGATTCGCGGGATCCGGTGGCGGCGGCCGCGGATTCGCGGGATCCGGCGGCGGCGGCCACGGATCCGCTCGGCTGGGCGGCTACGAACCCTCGACGACCTAGGGTTTCGGCGGCGGCCGCGGATCCGCGCGGGCGGGGCGGCTACGAACCCCCGTACGACCTAGGGTTTCGGCGACGGCGGCGAGATCCCCCTCCTCCGTGCGCTCCTCCGCTTCCTCCCCCCATGGCGCGCGGTGGCGGCCGTGGACCGCGGGACCCACCCGATCCCGGCGTGGCAGACGCGGATCCGCCGGATCTAGCGTTGGCGGGCGCGGATCCGCTCGATCCGCGCGCGGGGACGCGGATCCGCCGAGATCCGGCGGCGAGGGCGGCCGTGGACCCGGCACCGTCACCTCCTTCTCCTTCCCCTCCGGCAGCCACGGCGGACGTCGAGGGCGGGGCTATGGCGGCCCCGGTGGCGGATTCCGTGCCACGGCGCGCGGCTGCCCTCGCCTGCGCGTCCTCGCGCCTTGCCGACGGCGAGCCCACCTCTCTTCTCGTCCCCCGCCGTCGTTCTCTCCCCCATCCCCGGCGGCGTTGGCGGCTCCGGCGAGGTAGGTGGGGGGTGATCTGGATCTGAGTCCTCCCTCCCTGTACTCCCTTCCTTTCGATCCACGGTCGCCCCTCCTCCTCGCCCTCCTCCCACCTTCTCTCCTCAACTCCGGACCCAAAATGTGTCTCTGATGGTTTTCGTGATGTTTCATTGGTTTGGTTGCCAGTGTTTCATGCTCATATGATGAGATGTTTCTCGATCCCCCTCCCTTCCCCCGTGGATCCAATGTTTCGTTGATGGTGCCGCGGTGTTTCAGTGAATCATTGGCAATGTTTCGAACACATATGATGAGATGTTTCTCTGATGTGTTGTCCTCCTCCCCCCTCTGGATCAAATGTTTTGGTTGATGGCGCCGCGGTGTTTCAGTGTATCATTTGCCAATGTTTCGAGCACATATGATGAGATGTTCCTCTGATGTGTTTGTCCTCCTCCCCCCTCTGGATCAAATGTTTCGGTTGATGGCGCCGCAGTGTTTCAGTGCATCATTTGCCAATGTTTCGAGCACATATGATGAGATGTTTCTCTGATGTGTTGTCCTCCTCCCCCCTATGGATCAAAATGTTTCGGGTGATGATGATGCAGTGTTTCATTGTATCATTGTTAATGTTTCGCGCACATATGATGAGATGTTTCTCTGATGTGCCCCCTCCTCTCTCTCCCCCTCCAGGATCAAATGTTTCTCTGGCGATATCTCGGTGTTTTAGTGGTTTGTTTGCCGATGTTTCGAACACATATGATGAGATGTTTTCTCTGATGTGGCGCCCTCCTCCCCCCTTCGGGTCCAATGTTTCTCCGGCGATGTCTCGGTGTTTCAGTGTCTTCATTGGCAATGTTTCTCGCTCGCGCTCCCCATGTTTCACTTTTTTTTTTGTTTTTGGGTGTTTCATTTTTTTTCATAGAGCACGGCGAGGGTCCGGCGAAACTCCGGCGAGGCTCCGGCGAGACTCCGGCGAGGGGTCTGACGAGGCAGGGCGGAGTGCTTGGTCAGCGAGCTGGTGGCGGAGGCCGAGCGCGAGGGGCATACGCGTGCGGGGTGCGACTGGGCGCCCCGGGATTGATGGGCCGGGCCCAGTAGCGCGAGCGTTCAATGATTGAACGTTCGAGCGCTAGTCGCTCCCTTTTATTTTCCTAAAAAACAAAAAAGAGGAAAAGCTACGTCTCTGCCATTGCCGAAAGAGTGAAATGCACTGTAGGTCCGTTAACTTGCGGCCTTGGTTCATCTGGGTCCATTAACTTAGAAACCGTGCAATCAGCCCAGTGAACTTGCGATTCGGTTCAATTTTGGTCCGCAGACTGTTTTCCAAGGCGGTTTTGCCTACGTGGCAGGTCGACGTGGACTGGACCCCGCACGATTTAACAAAAACAACCCCCACCTTCTTCTTCTTCTACGTAGGCAGAGCAGGGAGCACGTGCAGGCCGTGCGCGCGGGCCGCCGCGGGCGAGCGCGCCGCCAGAGGCGAGCACCAGCTCCGCCTCGCGAGCGTGCCGCCGGTTGACGAACGCCGGAAGCCACGAGAAGCAAGCTAGCAGGCCGACACACGCATACAACAAGGTTGACTAACGCACGCAGCAAAGCAAGCTAGCTGGCCGGAACGCACGCACGCAGCAAGAAGCACGCGCAGCAAAGCAAGCTAGCAGCAAAGCAACCGGCAGCAAGAAGCACGCACGCAGCAAGAAGCACGCGCAGCAAAGCAAGCTAGCTGGCCGGAATGACGACGACCGGAGGAGCCCGTGCAGCCAACCTGTCAGCAAGAAGCACGCGCAGCAAAGCAAGCTAGCTGGCCGGAATGACGACGACCGGAGGAGCCCGTGAGGCGACCTGTGCTTCGGACGCGGCCAGCAGCACGCGCAGCGAGCGCCCGGCGGCCGCCATGTCCGCCTCGTCGTTCTGCCGAGGCTGCCTGCACAGCGCCGCGAGCACCAACGGGTCAGCCAGCGAGTCCGCGACTCTGACGCTGGACCCGTGAGCGCGCCATCGCCAATATCGCCGCGGACGCGGACTCGCACGCCCCAGCCGAGCTCGCCGCGGACGCCGCCTCGTGTGCCCCGGCCGAGTTCGCCACGGACGCCGCCTCCCATCTTCCCTTCTCAACCGAGCACGGCAGCGCGGCGGCTCCGGAGCGATGGCTGCGCCGCTCCGAGTACCGGGGCTGCCGCCCGCCCTCACTCGCGAGAGGCCTCGCGTGGCAGCGCCCCCGCGGCCCGCGGAGGAGCAGACCCGTGTGTGCGTGGGCGCAAGCTTGGCGCTCAGCCCTGTCCCTGCTTCCTCTGCCAAGCTGGGCGCAAGCTGGGCGCGAGGCGGCGGTGGAGCGGCTCCTGCACGTGCTCCCTGCTCTGCCTACGTAGAAAAAGAAGAAGGTGGGGGTTGTTTTTGTTAAATCGCGCGGGGTCCAGTCCACGTTGACCTGCCACGTAGGCAAAACCGCCTTGGAAAACACACTGTGGACCAAAATTGAACCGAATCGCAAGTTCACTGGGCTGATTGCACGGTTTCTAAGTTAATAGACCCAGATGAACCAAGGCCGCAAGTTAACGGACCTACAGTGCATTTCACTCTTGCCGAAATCGCCCGCGCTGCTTCCTCGCCGAAATCGGAAATCTCCCGCGCCGCTTCCTCGCCCGCGCCACAGCCGCCTCCTCCGCGCCGCCGCCGTCTTCCCCGCCGCTCAGCCGCTGCAATTGTCGTCGCGGCTGCCTGCTTCTCCACAGGTCCAGCCGCTCATGCTGGACATCGCCGCCACAGGGACGGGCTGAACTTGTCGCCGCCGCCGGCCTGCCGCTGCAGGTTGAGCGCCCACGCTGCACGGCCCACCTGCAGCTCCGGCCAGAGGCAGCCTCCACCCCCACCCTGGCATCGCCTCACACCCCGGTGCGCGCGTCCAGCTCCGGCCATCGCCGCCGACCATCTCGGCACCTGCATCTCCGGCCGGAGCCGTCCCCGACGCAATTGCGCGTCCCATCACACCAGCCTCGGCCCCGACGTGTCGTCCGTGGCCTCCAGCACGCGGCGTCGTCGGCCCAGATCCGCGGGCCTGTGATTTGTGGCTGGGAAGGCAGAGGAGAGGGATTGGCGTTTGTGGCTGCTGTTCGAGCCAGTCCGCAGTCATGAAGTCGCGCGGGCGGCAGAGCGTTCGGGTCCTGACACCGGAGTCCTCACGCACCGGCGGCCGCTGGGCGGGGTCATCGTGCTGCTGTTCCCTGGTAAGCTTCTATAGCTCGTAACACAGGAATCATGTCATCCTTGTATAGGAATCATCAAGTAAGAAGTTAGCGATGCGTGAATATTTTTGGATAAAACCTCCTAAGAATAAGGCTAGTATAAAGCATTCCAGTTTTGTAATTTCAGATGCTATAATTTCGGACTCTGTTATGGAATTGATTTGTGCTGTAAAAGTGAACAACTGCCTCACGACTTGGTAATTTTCTCAGTTGATATTCTTCACTAGGGTCATAACATATGACGCTTATTATAGTGGTTTGTGTTAGTATTGAATATTTTCTACATAAAGGAAAAGTAGCATATATCAGCCTAAAAAATGAGAGTCAGAATGTATATGCTGTAAAGAAGAGATGCACACTGAACTGTATATCTCTTTGGTATCCTACTGTGAACTGTATATCTCTTTGGTATCCTACTGTCAGTAGTAGCAGTTGGTACTGACTGCCCAACACTTGCATTTCGTTGTATTTTATGCCTGCCTAAATTTAACTATAGAAAATAATTTGTTGATTTCAAAATATGATGCAAGATGTAGTGGCTATAGGCTTCCTTGGGGTATGTTCTTTTCAGGATTCTATGTTTCTGGAGGCATACTGAATTTGTGATTTTTAGTAGTACTGTACTTGATACAACTTACAGTTCTAGATGTTGCCTAGCTAGAGGGAGATTGAACATGTGTCTTCTCTGAAATCATAAATGTCATTGCTGAATAGTAGCAGTTGTGTTTGATCGTGTTTCACTTCTTTAGAATTTTGATTTCTGATCACTAATGCAGTTGTGTTTATTTTCAGTATCCCAACAACTTGTCTAGTGTGAACCCATCATTTTCTCTGTTCCTGGCTGCATGTTTCAGGACACGACAACAACGGCTATTTAACATATATCAATAGTAGCAAACTGCGTGGCAAAGTTTACAGGTTTGCATTTCTGACTAGTTTCAGCTGAACTTTTTCTCTTTAATGCAAAGTACCACACATAGCCTAGCTAGTCATTGTATTCTTTGGCTATTAGAAATTTTGTCAAGTTTAGTTCCTGCATTAGTTCAACACAAAGCCCAGCTAAGGACTACTTCAGTGCAACTTGTTTCTCATAGAGCTTCGGCTAGTCATCTGTTTATTTGGAGTGCCACTTTGATGCAATAGTAAATTTACTATTTCCCATTTTCATACTTTTGTAGATATGGAGGATCAGAGCTGGATGTCACTTCGCAACCGTGCATGTGCTCAGTACTTAGATGGTCTGAAATTATTCATAAGAGCTGCAAAGGCGGATATGTTGAATCGGCACAAGACAACTATGTGGTGTCCATGCAAAGATTGTGAGAATAAGAGGCAGTTCTCGAATCCATTATCACTCCATGCCCACCTGATCCTCCGAGGATTCATGGATCACTACAGATGTTGGAACAAGCATGGAGAAGGAGTTAATGATCAAGACTTGCAAGCTGGTCGTATGGACCAAGGATTCTCTGGTGACCTACGTCAGGCTGATGATGGAACTCATGCTGCTGGTCAGGACAACGAGGAAGGACCCTCGCCTGAAGCGTTTGTTTGCAACTGCCAAGGACGCACAACTGTTGAGTTGGCACAAGGAGGGACGCACAATTGATGGTTATCTACGGCATCCAGCAGATGCTATTCAGTGGCGTGCCATCGACTCCATGTATGCATCTTTTAAAGATGAGCCAAGGAACATTCGCTTCGCACTGAGCACAAATGGCATGAACCCGTTCGGTAACAGGAGTAGCTCGCATAGTGTCAGGCCTTTGTTGTTATCGATCTACAACATTCCACCATGGCTGTGTAACAGGAGGAAATACATGATGATGCCACTTTTGATCTTGGGTCTGCATCAGTCAGGGAATGACATCGACGTGTTTTACGCGTCACGGATGACCCTCTACACGCGTCACAAATAGTGTTTCTGGCATAGTGTGCTACAAAATTTTCATTATCTCAGCATGTAACTTGTTGAAGACTCCCAAGTAACAAATGAAATGAACAAGGAACAAAAAAGCACATACTATCCAAATTTGTGAGCTACCAAGTGGCCTTTGGCAATTAGCCTTTTTGTTGCTGTGTTATCAAACCCTGAGGTGCAAGGTACATTTTATCCCGATAAAAAGATGCATGGTATTTATTCATTATTCTTATTTTCTTCAATCCCCTCATTCTTTTATCAAGAGTTGTAGTAGGAGATCAAGTCCTAACACAGTCACTATTAAAATTATTTGTAGAAGAGAGAACCATCACTTAATGTATTTTTACCCCTTTTAAAAATAACTTAATTACTCAGAAGAGACGCGCAACGTGCAACGTCTTCTTCGATCCAAGCGGGGGCATGTGTCTGGTCGGCCAAAGATCGCCAGTGCTATTTGGTCGGCAGGCCAATCAAACACGTTGTGGGCATGCACACCCCCGCAATCGAGCAAAGCAGACGACGAGCGAAGCAACAGGATTAACTGTTGTTGTTTGTCTCCGGTCCTCTTTTTTTAGGAGTAGAGGTTAAGATCCAAACGAGTACATGACTAAGATACCATGACTGTTCTGCGGTGCTCCTTTGGTTTCCTCTAATACCTCAGAATGCAAAGTTACAAAGTGGACCTAAATAAATTAAAGAAGAAGAGTAGTGTAAGTTTATGAATCATAGCTTCATCTCTCCAAGTGATATATATATGGACATCCAAACAAAACTAAGAGACCGTATATATATTTATAATATGACCCTTAAGCACGAAATCTTTACTTGAGGTCATCCAAAAAGTATGTCGTTCACTTATGGTGCATTGCAGCATCTCTTTAATGAGCCATCATGGAGTTTTAGCTTGCTCAACAATTATCCTCAGTGTGATCAACCGAACACCTTTTGAGCTGAGAAGCAACTACCAATGCAAACTGTGTGATGCCCCATGATAGGGAGCGAACATCAATTTTGTGCCCTTAGCCAGGTTCCACCTTTTTTTTTTAACAAATGGGTTCAAATTGTTGGTTTTAAAAAACCTCTGCCAGCTGAAGTTGTTGTCATAGCACCACCTTGAGTAGTACCAAATCATCCTGCCGGTATGAACTGCTACCTGACCGACACCTTTACATTTGCGTTGGAGCATCAATTTGTACCTAATTAAGAGGCATTCCTTACTCAACTCTAATAATTTATTTATTTACGCTCGATCACAAATCTAGTTAGCCTATTTGGAAGGTGGGTTTTAGAGCCCGTGTAAAATATCAGTCCAAAAAGTTTTCCAACCCTGTCGCATGCATAATGCTCATGGCGGATTGGATGGATGCATGCACGGTGGCCATTTCGGACCTGTACCCGGTTGCCGCGCGCCCTGTAGCATGCAGATGCCGGTGTATGCAACGGAACCTCGCCCTATCGGCCTGTTGCATGGCGCACGCTCGACCTTTTTCTTCATGGCTTCATCGACCTCGTGGTTTTCGAAAGAAGATAAGTAAAACAGCCGAAAAACAACTCGGCATTTACAGTATAGGACAGAGCTTGCCCGTTGACCAAACCAAAGCAAGAGATGTCCATTCTTTATCTTTCGTGTGTTTTTTACCACCTCTACTCCCTTTTTTGAGACCTCTAATCCCATTTCATCGGTTATTGTTAGCAAATGGTCTCTATACAAAATTCTGATTGCAACTTTCAGAATGCGGTTACAGAGGATTTTCTTCAAGAGAAACATGCACGAACAGACTTACAGGCCAGGCCAAGATGGAGAGAGTCTATCGCTGATAGCCTGATACCATGCCCAATTTATGTTTCCAACACATTTATACTGAGGTGCAGGAAATGTCCCTGCAGAATACTTCAAGACAAGACCTGGCACAATCTCAGCATAGATCAAATCTTCAGAACAGGGCTCAGCAGTCTTACAAAGCCCAACTCTACATTGGCTGCTGCAAAGGACGACATATCGGTGATGATAGTGTCGGCAATCGGTGATTCAGCGAGGAGTCAGGTGAACCCACACGGCGGCCGTGCTTGGGCGTGGCGGCATCGGCCTCGGAGAGGAGGCAGCATGATTAACTATTGTTGTTGTTGTTGTTGTCTCTAGTTGTCTTTTTTTAGGAGTAGAGATTAAGATCCAAACAAATACATGACTAAGATATCATGATTGTTTTGCGGTGCTGCTTTGGTTTCCTCTAATACCTCAGAATGCAAAGTTGCAAAGTAGACCTAAATAAATTAAAGAACAAGAGTGTAAGTTTATGACTCATAGCTTCATCTCTCCAAGTGATATATATGGACATCCAAACAAAACTAATAGACCGTATATATACTTATAATATGCCCCTTAAGCACGAAATCTTTACTTGAGGCCATCCAAAAAGTATGTCATTCACTTATGGAACATTGCAGCATCATTTTAATGAGCCATCATGGAGTTTTAGCTTGCTCAACAATTATCCTCAGTGTGATCAACCGAACACCTTTGAGCTGAGAAGCAACTACCACTGGCACACGAATGGCTTCTCCTCTCGGTTGGAAATCCCCATCTTCTCCTGGTTTCCCAACCGGGATTGCCCAAGCGGGACTAAAGGCACCACCTTTAGTCCCGGTTAGGCAACCAGGATTATAGCTCCACCTCTAGTCAAGGTTTGTAGTATCTAGATTCTGCGCCAACCACAACATCATCTGCCACTAATTTTTTCTTTTTATTTTTATTATTACATTTATTTGTTGTACGTTTCTTTGCATTAATTATTATACGAGACATAATAAAAATAGAAACCAAGAATGAAACTAAATTGGAGCTTATATATTCAAAGATCTTCCCCATTGATTCATCAGGTTCATACAAACCAAACTAAAAGTTTATGGCAAGTGTTTATAATAAACTTGATGCTCAACCACAAAGTTAATTACACACATGTCCAATTAATCCCCAAAGCGAGGTATAGGGATTTAACTCTCTGTTTTTTTTTTGATATCCTTGAGCTCTTTGGTTGTTTGATTTGGGAAACAGCAAAGTATATATGTACTTTGGTTGTTTGATTTCTACGAAGTGAATTTTAAGCTACTGTTGTTAGGGCTGACATATTTTTCTATTTGCTTGAGGTGAAATGGTTACATTAAGAAATAGTTCTGTTTAAGGCTTTACTTTGCTTCAGAATTGGCATTGGACAGCAGGTAACTTCATATTTTTTGTGTTTAAGTCATTTCAGCTAACCTATGGTGGTGTCTAAATACTCACTCGATGGTGTAGGCAATAATTTGGGAGGATGATGAGAAGCTGTAAGCCTTGAAGGCTGAACTCGGTGTGAAGGCACAGGAAATAGCTTTCTTCTTTGTTTGGAGTTACTGAAAATAATTGAAAATGCTGCTATTAATTTATAGAGGGAACATACTGTATCCTGTTACCTTGTGAGGTAATGATGACTGAATTTTAACAATTTGATTACTGAATGCTTATCTTTTTTTTTTTTCAGTGACCATGATGCCATAAAACTTTCTTAAAATACCTCATTTTTGTGAGTTCAGATTATGGGGTCAAGGTCGGTTCCTCTAGCAGGTCCGACAACAGACGAGAAGGAAGGAACAGAGCATGGCGGATGGCCCGCGAGGGGGGAGTTTGAACTCCAGAAGTTTGTGTCAATCTTGGGCCTGAGGCCATGCATTAGGGTAGTATAAAAACTTAAAGGTGTGTTGAGGGGAAGGAATAAATCTGTAACTGAATTATGTTATGCCCTTTGTCTGAACCCATCTCTCTGAATAAACTACCTTTTGTCTGATTGCATAGATGCTCAAATACAATTGTGTTATAGTTAAACCGTAGCGTTAGCACGCGCATTATACTAGTGTTTATAAGGTCGAGAGATCTTTGCCCCAAATACAAATCAAATACTGACTTTGTTCCATCTATTTAATCGCATATATAGCAAAAGCTAAAACTGACAAAGTTTGAAACAGAAGGAATACTTTTTCTCACCAAAACATAATCCTTTTTCAGTCCTGTTATTATCCTAACTGTGGGTTTGGAGTGGACGACTGAAAAAAAAGTAAAAATAAGGATAAAATAAAGATAAAAATTAAAGTAAAATAAATAAATTGAAGAAAAGATTTAAATGCCACAGAAAAAAGAAAATAAAATGCCTTCACAAAATGGGTCAGATTTGATAATGAAAAAGCAACGTGTTAGATTTAGATTTGTTAAAAAAAAAACAAAATCGCCCCAATCCCCAACGGCCCAAACCAGCAGCAGCAGCTGGGTGTGGGTGGCATGGCATGGCGTGTCTGCACTCCCCCTCCTCGCGCCGGTCGCCATCTCCGTCTCCCTCTCCGCGGGCCCGATGTCGCCTCATCGGCGCTCGCGGGAGGCCGGGCGCGTCCAGCCGCCTCCTGCTCTAGCGATCCAGCTCCGGCCGTAGGAACCGGGGGAGGAAGCACCTGGGACTGGCGCATGGTAATTCGATGCACTGTGATATTGCAAGTGCTTGGTTTGGCTTAGCTCCCTGATACACATTCAGAATGCAAGTGTACAGATATTCAAATTGCACTTGTGCATTGTGATAGGTATCTGATGGCTCTGGATAAGAATCCGATTGCGACTAAGGCGGCCACGTCTGCTGTCCTAACTCTAGCCGGGGACCTTGCCCTTATGGGGCCAACTTTACATGTCTGGTAATCTTTTCTGAGCTTCAAGAGTAATTATCAGTATGTAGTCGAGCTTGTCTTTTCTACCTCAATATCATGATTGCACGGTGTTCTCTGCGGTGTTGCATTGGTTTCCTCTAATACCTCAGAATGCAATGTGGACCTAAATAAATTAAAGAAGAAGAGGAGCGTAAGCTTATGACTCATAGCTTCATCTCTCCAAGTGATATATATGGAAATCCAAACAAAACTAAGAAACCGTATATTTATAATATGACTCTTAAGCACGAAATCTTTACTTGAGGTCATCCAAAAAGTATGTCATTCACTTATGGTGCATTGCAGCATCAGTTTAATGAGCCATCACGGAGATTTAGCTTGCTCAACAATTATCCTCAGTGTGATCAACCGAACACCTTCGAGCTAAGAAGCAACTACCAATAAAAACTGTGTGATGCGCAATGATATGGAACGAACATCAATTTTGTGCCCTTAGCCAGGTTCCACCTTTTTTTTAACAAATGGGTTCAACTTGTTGGTTTTAAAAAGCTCTACCAGCTGAAGTTGTTGTCATAGCACCACCTTGAGTAGTACCAAATCATCCTGCCGGTATGAACTGCTACCTGACCAACACCTTTACATTTGCGTTGGAGCATCAATTTGTACCTAATTAAGAGGCATTCCTTACACAACTCTAATAATTTATTTATTTACGCTCGATCACAAATCTAGTTAGCCTATTTGGAAGGTGGGTTTTAGAGCCCGTGTAAAATATCAGTCCAAAAAGTTTTCCAACCCTGTCGCATGCATAATGCTCATGGCGGATTGGATAGTTGCATGCACGGTGGCCATTTCGGACCTGTACCTGGTTGCCGCGCGCCCTGTAGCATGCAGATGCCAGTGTATGCAACGCGAACCTCGCCCTATCGGCCTGTTGCATGGCGCACGCTCAGACCTTTTTCTTCATGGCTTTATCTGACCTCGTGGTTTTCTGAAAGAAGATAAGTAAAACAGCCAGAAAACAACTCCGCATTTACAGTACAGGACAGAGGTTGCCCGTTGACCAAACCAAAGCAAGAGATGTCCATTCTTTATCTTTCATGTGTTTTTTACCACCTCTACTCCCTTTTTTGAGACCTCTAATCCCATTTCACCGGTTATTGTTAGCAAATGGTCTCTATACAAAATTCTGATTGCAACTTTCAGAATACGGTTACAGAGGATTTTCTCCAAGAGAAACATGCACGAACAGACTTACAGGCCAGGCCAAGATGGAGAGAGTCTATCGCTAATAGCCTGATACCATGCCCAATTTATGTTTCCAACACATTTATACTGAGGTGCAGGAAATGTCCCTGCAGAATACTTCAAGACAAGACCTGGCATTATCTCAGCATATATCAAATCTTCAGAACAGGGTTCAGCAGTCTTACAAAGCCCAACTCTACATTGGCTGCTGCAAAGGACGACATATCGGTGATGATAGTGTCGGTAATCAGTGATTCAGCGAGGAGTCAGGTGAACCCACATGGCGGCCGTGCTTGGGCGTGGCGGCCTCGGCCTCGGAGAGGAGGCAGCATGATTAACTATTGTTGTTGTTGTTGTTGTCTCTAGTTGTCTTTTTTTAGGAGTAGAGATTAAGATCCAAACAAATACATGACTAAGATATCATGATTGTTTTGCGGTGCTGCTTTGGTTTCCTCTAATACCTCAGAATGCAAAGTTGCAAAGTAGACCTAAATAAATTAAAGAACAAGAGTGTAAGTTTATGACTCATAGCTTCATCTCTCCAAGTGATATATATGGACATCCAAACAAAACTAATAGACCGTATATATACTTATAATATGCCCCTTAAGCACGAAATCTTTACTCGAGGCCATCCAAAAAGTATGTCATTCACTTATGGAACATTGCAGCATCATTTTAATGAGCCATCATGGAGTTTTAGCTTGCTCAACAATTATCCTCAGTGTGATCAACCGAACACCTTTGAGCTGAGAAGCAACTACCACTGGCACACGAATGGCTTCTCCTGTCGGTTGGAAAACCCCATCTTGTCCTGGTTTCCCAACCGGGATTGCCCAAGCGGGACTAAAGGCACCACCTTTAGTCCCGGTTAGGCAACCAGGATTATAGCTCCACCTCTAGTCAAGGTTTGTAGTATCTAGATTCTGCGCCAACCACAACATCATCTGCCACTAATTTTTTCTTTTTATTTTTATTATTACATTTATTTGTTGTACGTTTCTTTGCATTAATTATTATACGAGACATAATAAAAATAGAAACCAAGAATGAAACTAAATTGGAGCTTATATATTCAAAGATCTTCCCCATTGATTCATCAGGTTCATACAAACCAAACTAAAAGTTTATGGCAAGTGTTTATAATAAACTTGATGCTCAACCACAAAGTTAATTACACACATGTCCAATTAATCCCCAAAGCGAGGTATAGGGATTTAACTCTCTGTTTTTTTTTTTGATATCCTTGAGCTCTTTGGTTGTTTGATTTGGGAAACAGCAAAGTATATATGTACTTTGGTTGTTTGATTTCTACGAAGTGAATTTTAAGCTACTGTTGTTAGGGCTGACATATTTTTCTATTTGCTTGAGGTGAAATGGTTACATTAAGAAATAGTTCTGTTTAAGGCTTTACTTTGCTTCAGAATTGGCATTGGACAGCAGGTAACTTCATATTTTTTGTGTTTAAGTCATTTCAGCTAACCTATGGTGGTGTCTAAATACTCACTCGATGGTGTAGGCAGTAATTTGGGAGGATGATGAGAAGCTGTAAGCCTTGAAGGCTGAACTCGGTGTGAAGGCACAGGAAATAGCTTTCTTCTTTGTTTGGAGTTACTGAAAATAATTGAAAAATGCTGCTATTAATTTATAGAGGGAACATCCTGTATCCTGTTACCTTGTGAGGTAATGATGACTGAATTTTAACAATTTGATTACTGAATGCTTATCTTTTTTTTTTTTTCAGTGACCATGATGCCATAAAACTTTCTTAAAATACCTCATTTTTGTGAGTTCAGATTATGGGGTCAAGGTCGGTTCCTCTAGCAGGTCCGACAACAGACGAGAAGGAAGGAACAGAGCATGGCGGATGGCCCGCGAGGGGGGAGTTTGAACTCCAGAAGTTTGTGTCAATCTTGGGCCTGAGGCCATGCATTAGGGTAGTATAAAAACTTAAAGGTGTGTTGAGGGGAAGGAATAAATCTGTAACTGAATTATGTTATGCCCTTTGTCTGAACCCATCTCTCTGAATAAACTACCTTTTGTCTGATTGCATAGATGCTCAAATACAATTGTGTTATAGTTAAACCGTAGCGTTAGCACGCGCATTATACTAGTGTTTATAAGGTCGAGAGATCTTTGCCCCAAATACAAATCAAATACTGACTTTGTTCCATCTATTTAATCGCATATATAGCAAAAGCTAAAACTGACAAAGTTTGAAACAGAAGGAATACTTTTTCTCACCAAAACATAATCCTTTTTCAGTCCTGTTATTATCCTAACTGTGGGTTTGGAGTGGACGACTGAAAAAAGTAAAAATAAGGATAAAATAAAGATAAAAATTAAAGTAAAATAAATAAATTGAAGAAAAGATTTAAATGCCACAGAAAAAAGAAAATAAAATGCCTTCACAAAATGGGTCAGATTTGATAATGAAAAAGCAACGTGTTAGATTTAGATTTGTTAAAAAAAAAAACAAAATTGCCCCAATCCCCAACGGCCCAAACCAGCAGCAGCAGCTGGGTGTGGGCGGCATGGCATGGCGTGTCTGCACTCCCCCTCCTCGCGCCGGTCGCCATCTCCGTCTCCCTCTCCGCGGGCCCGATGTCGCCTCATCGGCGCTCGCGGGAGGCCGGGCGCGTCCAGCCGCCTCCTGCTCTAGCGATCCAGCTCCGGCCGTAGGAACCGGGGGAGGAAGCACCTGGGACTGGCACATGGTAATTCGATGCACTGTGATATTGCAAGTGCTTGGTTTGGCTTAGCTCCCTGATACACATTCAGAATGCAAGTGTACAGATATTCAAATTGCACTTGTGCATTGTGATAGGTATCTGATGGCTCTGGATAAGAATCCGATTGCGACTAAGGCGGCCACGTCTGCTGTCCTAACTCTAGCCGGGGACCTTGCCCTTATGGGGCCAACTTTACATGTCTGGTAATCTTTTCGAGCTTCAAGAGTAATTATCAGTATGTAGTCGAGCTTGTCTTTTCTACCTCAATATCATGATTGCACGGTGTTCTCTGCGGTGTTGCATTGGTTTCCTCTAATACCTCAGAATGCAATGTGGACCTAAATAAATTAAAGAAGAAGAGGAGCGTAAGCTTATGACTCATAGCTTCATCTCTCCAAGTGATATATATGGAAATCCAAACAAAACTAAGAAACCGTATATTTATAATATGACTCTTAAGCACGAAATCTTTACTTGAGGTCATCCAAAAAGTATGTCATTCACTTATGGTGCATTGCAGCATCAGTTTAATGAGCCATCACGGAGATTTAGCTTGCTCAACAATTATCCTCAGTGTGATCAACCGAACACCTTCGAGCTAAGAAGCAACTACCAATAAAAACTGTGTGATGCGCAATGATATGGAACGAACATCAATTTTGTGCCCTTAGCCAGGTTCCACCTTTTTTTTTAACAAATGGGTTCAACTTGTTGGTTTTAAAAAAGCTCTACCAGCTGAAGTTGTTGTCATAGCACCACCTTGAGTAGTACCAAATCATCCTGCCGGTATGAACTGCTACCTGACCAACACCTTTACATTTGCGTTGGAGCATCAATTTGTACCTAATTAAGAGGCATTCCTTACACAACTCTAATAATTTATTTATTTACGCTCGATCACAAATCTAGTTAGCCTATTTGGAAGGTGGGTTTTAGAGCCCGTGTAAAATATCAGTCCAAAAAGTTTTCCAACCTGTCGCATGCATAATGCTCATGGCGGATTGGATAGTTGCATGCACGGTGGCCATTTCGGACCTGTACCCGGTTGCCGCGCGCCTGTAGCATGCAGATGCCGGTGTATGCAACGTGAACCTCGCCCTATCGGCTGTTGCATGGCGCACGCTCGGACCTTTTTCTTCATGGCTTTATCTGACCTCGTGGTTTTCCGAAAGAAGATAAGTAAAACAGCCGTAGAAAACAACTCCGCATTTACAGTACAGGACGAGAGGTTGCCCGTTGACCAAACCAAAGCAAGAGATGTCCATTCTTTATCTTTCATGTGTTTTTTACCACCTCTACTCCCTTTTTTGAGACCTCTAATCCCATTTCACCGGTTATTGTTAGCAAATGGTCTCTATACAAAATTCTGATTGCAACTTTCAGAATACGGTTACAGAGGATTTTCTCCAAGAGAAACATGCACGAACAGACTTACAGGCCAGGCCAAGATGGAGAGAGTCTATCGCTAATAGCCTGATACCATGCCCAATTTATGTTTCCAACACATTTATACTGAGGTGCAGGAAATGTCCCTGCAGAATACTTCAAGACAAGACCTGGCATTATCTCAAAGATATATCAAATCTTCAGAACAGGGTTCAGCAGTCTTACAAAGCCCAACTCTACATTGGCTGCTGCAAAGGACGACATATCGGTGATGATAGTGTCGGTAATCAGTGATTCAGCGAGGAGTCGGTGAACCCACATGGCGGCCGTGCTT
The DNA here is from genome assembly GCA_018135685.1 of Themeda triandra. Classification (NCBI taxonomy): domain Eukaryota; kingdom Viridiplantae; phylum Streptophyta; class Magnoliopsida; order Poales; family Poaceae; genus Themeda; species Themeda triandra. The sequence goes on along the minus strand of JAENPR010000960.1, from coordinate 150,545 downwards.
GGGCGTGGCGGCCTCGGCCTCGGAGAGGAGGCAGCATGATTAACTATTGTTGTTGTTGTTGTTGTCTCTAGTTGTCTTTTTTAGGAGTAGAGATTAAGATCCAAACAAATACATGACTAAGATATCATGATTGTTTTGCGGTGCTGCTTTGGTTTCCTCTAATACCTCGAGAATGCAAAGTTGCAAAGTAGACCTAAATAAATTAAAGAACAAGAGTGTAAGTTTATGACTCATAGCTTCATCTCTCCAAGTGATATATATGGACATCCAAACAAAACTAATAGACCGTATATATGCTTATAATATGCCCCTTAAGCACGAAATCTTTACTCGAGGCCATCCAAAAAGTATGTCATTCACTTATGGAACATTGCAGCATCATTTTAATGAGCCATCATGGAGTTTTAGCTTGCTCAACAATTATCCTCAGTGTGATCAACCGAACACCTTTGAGCTGAGAAGCAACTACCACCGGCACACGAATGGCTTCTCCTGTCGGTTGGAAAACCCCATCTTGTCCTGGTTTCCCAACCGGGATTGCCCAAGCGGGACTAAAGGCACCACCTTTAGTCCCGGTTAGGCAACCAGGATTATAGCTCCACCTCTAGTCAAGGTTTGTAGTATCTAGATTCTGCGCCAACCACAACATCATCTGCCACTAATTTTTTTCTTTTTATTTTTATTATTACATTTATTTATTGTACGTTTCTTTGCATTAATTATTATACAGACATAATAAAAATAGAAACCAAGAATGAAACTAAATTGGAGCTTATATATTCAAAGATCTTCCCCATTGATTCATCAGGTTCATACAAACCAAACTAAAAGTTTATGGCAAGTGTTTATAATAAACTTGATGCTCAACCACAAAGTTAATTACACACATGTCCAATTAATCCCCAAAGCGAGGTATAGGGATTTAACTCTCTGTTTTTTTGATATCCTTGAGCTCTTTGGTTGTTTGATTTGGGAAACAGCAAAGTATATATGTACTTTGGTTGTTTGATTTCTACGAAGTGAATTTTAAGCTACTGTTGTTAGGGCTGACATATTTTTCTATTTGCTTGAGGTGAAATGGTTACATTAAGAAATAGTTCTGTTTAAGGCTTTACTTTGCTTCAGAATTGGCATTGGACAGCAGGTAACTTCATATTTTTTGTGTTTAAGTCATTTCAGCTAACCTATGGTGGTGTCTAAATACTCACTCGATGGTGTAGGCAGTAATTTGGGAGGATGATGAGAAGCTGTAAGCCTTGAAGGCCGAACTCGGTGTGAAGGCACAGGAAATAGCTTTCTTCTTTGTTTGGAGTTACTGAAAATAATTGAAAAATGCTGCTATTAATTTATAGAGGGAACATCCTGTATCCTGTTACCTTGTGAGGTAATGATGACTGAATTTTAACAATTTGATTACTGAATGCTTATCTTTTTTTTTTCAGTGACCATGATGCCATAAAACTTTCTTAAAATACCTCATTTTTGTGAGTTCAGATTATGGGGTCAAGGTCGGTTCCTCTAGCAGGTCCGACAACGAGACGAGAAGGAAGGAACAGAGCATGGCGGATGGCCCGCGAGGGGGAGTTTGAACTCCAGAAGTTTGTGTCAATCTTGGGCCTGAGGCCATGCATTAGGGTAGTATAAAAACTTAAAGGTGTGTTGAGGGGAAGGAATAAATCTGTAACTGAATTATGTTATGCCCTTTGTCTGAACCCATCTCTCTGAATAAACTACCTTTTGTCTGATTGCATAGATGCTCAAATACAATTGTGTTATAGTTAAACCGTAGCGTTAGCACGCGCATTATACTAGTGTTTATAAGGTCGAGAGATCTTTGCCCCAAATACAAATCAAATACTGACTTTGTTCCATCTATTTAATCGCATATATAGCAAAAGCTAAAACTGACAAAGTTTGAAACAGAAGGAATACTTTTTCTCACCAAAACATAATCCTTTTTCAGTCCTGTTATTATCCTAACTGTGGGTTTGGAGTGGACGACTGAAAAAAAGTAAAAATAAGGATAAAATAAAGATAAAAATTAAAGTAAAATAAATAAATTGAAGAAAAGATTTAAATGCCACAGAAAAAAGAAAATAAAATGCCTTCACAAAATGGGTCAGATTTGATAATGAAAAAGCAACGTGTTAGATTTAGATTTGTTAAAAAAAAACAAAATCGCCCCAATCCCCAACGGCCCAAACCAGCAGCAGCAGCTGGGTGTGGGCGGCATGGCATGGCGTGTCCGCACTCCCCCTCCTCGCGCCGGGCGCCATCTCCGTCTCCCTCTCCGCGGGCCCGATGTCGCCTCATCGGCGCTCGCGGGAGGCCGGGCGCGTCCAGCCGCCTCCTGCTCTAGCGATCCAGCTCCGGCCGTAGGAACCGGGGGAGGAAGCACCTGGGACTGGCGCATGGTAATTCGATGCACTGTGATATTGCAAGTGCTTGGTTTGGCTTGGCTCCCTGATACACATTCAGAATGCAAGTGTACAGATATTCAAATTGCACTTGTGCATTGTGACAGGTACCTGATGGCTCTGGATAAGAACCCGATTGCGACTAAGGCGGCCACGTCTGCTATCCTAACTCTAGCCGGGGACCTTGCCCTTATGGGGCCAACTTTACATGTCTGGTAATCTTTTCTGAGCTTCAAGAGTAATTATCAGTATGTAGTCGAGCTAGTCTTTTCTACCTCAATATCATGATTGCACGGTGTTCTCTGCGGTGTTGCATTGGTTTCCTCTAATACCTCAGAATGCAAAGTGGACCTAAATAAATTAAAGAAGAAGAGGAGCGTAAGCTTATGACTCATAGCTTCATCTCCCCAAGTGATATATATGGACATCCAAACAAAACTAAGAAACCGTATATTTATAATATGACTCTTAAGCACGAAATCTTTACTTGAGGTCATCCAAAAAGTATGTCATTCAGTTATGGTGCATTGCAGCATCAGTTTAATGAGCCATCACGGAGATTTAGCTTGCTCAACAATTATCCTCAGTGTGATCAACCGAACACCTTCGAGCTAAGAAGCAACTACCAATACAAACTGTGTGATGCGCAATGATATGGAACGAACATCAATTTTGTGCCCTTAGCCAGGTTCCACCTTTTTTTTTTAACAAAAGGGTTCAACTTGTTGGTTTTAAAAAAGCTCCACCGGCTGAAGTTGTTGTCATAGCACCACCTTGAGTAGTACCAAATCATCCTGCCGGTATGAACTGCTACCTGACCAACACCTTTCCTTTTGCGTTGGAGCATCAATTTGTACCTAATTAAGAGGCAATCCTTACTCAACTCTAATATTTATTTACGCTCCATCACAAATCTAGGTAGCCTATTTGGAAGGTGGGTTTTAGAGCCCGTGTAAAATATCAGTCCAAAGGTTTCCCAACCCTGTCGCATAATGCTCATTGCGGATTGGATACTTGCATGCACGCGCGGTGGCCATTTCGGACCAGTTAATTTCTCTCCATCTAGAATAATACTAATACCGGTGGACGGCGGCGGCGGCCCAGCGCGGATCTTGGCAGCTCAGACCCATTTTTCCTCGCACGCCCCGATGGTGCCGGCGGCCGTGTCCGGCATGGCATGTGGCGCAGCCCCAATCGGACCGCCACGGATGGCACCGGGGCCGTAAATGCAGGGCTAGTGAAACCCACCCGGGAAGCAAACACAATTTTGATCAATTTTACCCACCCTGAAGAATCCACGACCCAATTACCCAACCCACCCGAGAAGCAAACACAATTTTGATCCATTTTACCCACCAGAAGAAGCCACGACCCAATTAGCTAGCAACACTAATTCAATCCACGAGAATGACCCAGGCCCACCTTAACCCACCCATGCACATGACCCAGGCTCCTCTCGTGCTTGTGCACCAGGGATTCAGCATTGGTTGACTGTACCATTCTATTCTTTCGGCTATGTTTCATGTCTATTATGAGGCTGATAGTTTTATTATGTTTGACAGGTTATATTAATGAAGCAGGGCTTTCTAAAAAGAACTTTCGCAAAACTACAGCAGTCAAGTTGTAGGTTACAAGAAACCCACAAAAAAAGAAAAAAAGAGGAACTCCGAACTAGATGTCATAACACACACAACTGCATGCAGGGGGCAAACATCAGACTGAAACTACCAGAGTCAACTAGTGTACCTTTACTGATATCCATGCTCTGTTCTTCACTGCTGCAACATGATATTACAGACCTGAATGACATTTTTCTGGAATCCAAGCAACATGACTGCAAGCCCAGGAGTTTCTGCCCATGAGTGGATGTCTACAAGAGCATGATGTGAACCTGCAGGAATTTGCCCAGTGCATGTACAGTAAAATGGAGCACTACTACTGACAACTCAGACAATTTATCTTAGAAGTACACCAATCCACAGCCCCATATATATGCAGTTCTGGCTATGCCGCATAGTCAGAACTCACAAGTCACACGAGCTGCTGCATATGTCAGAGATTAGATGAAGATGGTGGGCACTTATTCCCGAAGTGAAAAAGGTGTGGAGGGAATTGAACCTGTAAACTGTGCGCTGCCAATTAGCTGAACTAGTCCATCAACCCGTGCTTTCGCACGGGCTATAATCTAAGGAGATCACCATTAGTAATTTGTTTAATGTCTATGTAATAAAACTACTCGTGTCAAATTATATTGTCTTCTCATTAATTGTTCATTTTGTAACACAATAGGCATATATAACAGATATTATTTAGTTTTTTATAAACTTAACAATTACTTATCTATTTGTTTTCCCTCTATATATTATGATGTCATTAATCTATTTTTTCAGTTATTAACCTTATTGTTTGCTGAAGATTTTGAGCCCTTAATTTAAGTTGAAACTATAGTTGCTTATTATATTTATTATTGACAGCCTTTGGCACTTTCAAGAATAAAGGCTTTTGTTGTAGATTGCACTCTTAAGTACAATAATGGCATGCATAGTCATTTTAAACCTACACTATGTTGCTTATGATCAGTTTAGAGCTTCGCAGGAGATCTATGATTATTAATAATGCCACCCTCAAGAGAATCTTATTATTTAAGCCCTATAATTAATGGCACAATGGTATAGCCACTTATTGTCTACACCATCCTCTCTACTTCTCAAGGTGTTAAATTTTATTACAAAGAGTGATTTACGCATAGTTGTTACAGTAATAATAAATTTCGCCAAATGTTTTAGTTAAAGTGTATAAATTTATCAAAAGTAACAACTTATACAATGTCATAGTTATCAATTATGTTTTAATATCATTAATCTAGAAAACATATATCAGGGTTTCTGAAACATAACATGTTTATTTATCTCTCATACAGGCATGCGTATTTTCTATGCTTTGATGTCAGAGTATGTGTGTTTACTTTAATTAAACTAGCCACTGTTGCCCGCGCTTCGCTGCGGGTGATGTGCTTGGTATAGCTGCGGGTGATGTGCTTGGTATAGAAAATCTTGGGCGTCCAGGGCGACGCCAAACAGCCTGAGGCGGTCGCCATATCCGTAAGCTGCCGCGCGCGGGAAAGGGAAGGAGCCCTGGGCGGGCGCGCGGGAAAAGGAAGCGACCCAGGGCGGGAAATCGCTCGCACGCCGGACTTCTCCCGCCTTCAGTCCGCGCGCGGCTCGAGGAAATCGTGCCGAAATCAAGAGGGATTGAGAGAGATAGGGGACTGAGAAGAGAGAGGGAGAGGCAGACCGGCTGGAGTTCCTTCCCCACTCGCGGCCTGGTCCCGCTCATCCTCCTTTGACACCTGTCCCATCGCTCTGCTCACGATCGTTGTGTCGTATTCACCCCGTTGGGTCACATCTGGTCTCGTTCACCCATGCTTCCTTTCTCCCTCTTTTCTGCGCTCATGTCAGTCCTCCGTGTTCACCCCTGCGTTCGTACTCGACATCTCCGTGTGGCCTCGGTCATTCACTCATCTCACGTCACGTGAATTCCGCTGTTTCCCCTCGAGCGTGATGCCACGGCCATGCCGCCATAGCCAACGATGCCGGCACACTCGAGCCCCAGCCCCACCTATCAACTCGTCCCAACCACCCACTATAGTCACTCATCGTGCCTTTCCTTGTTAAATACAGTCCCACTGTAGACTGGTCAAGCTTCTCGGAGAAGCCTTGCCCAAACCTCTACAAAAGAGAGCCACCCAGTTGTCTTCAACATACCCCACGCTTGCTAACCATTCCCCAACCTTCTTCCTTCCTGAGCAAAAGCCCATGGCCTCACAAGAGCCACTATGCCCCTGGCTTCAGTTCACCAACCCTCCTATCCAGCCCATAAGGCAAGCGGGAGGAATTTGGACCAGCAGCACCTGCCAGGGCGTAGAGGGATTTCCTAAGCTTCTGTATACCACCACGCAGTGGCTAGGAATCCGAGGTCATCCCGAGTATGAAGGCTGTGAGTTCGTAGAGCATGGCATCGAGCGGTGTGAAGTCACCGTCTACATCGGGAGGAGTGAGAACTCCCCCGGCGTAAATGGTTGGAGCACCACCACCATTGGCTTTCGCTTCCCCGACACTTATCAAGCTGTAGCTCGCAAGGCCCTGCGAATCCTATGCCAGATCTATGCAGATCCCCTTGCCCGCGGCCCGATGAGGTTCTTTCCGCCTTCGGACCAGGACTCTCCATTCTGGAGAACCCGCATGGAGGCTCTGCGAGGACGTCCCCTGCAAGCAGTCGACCCCACCATGGTATCCCTAGCCACGTATCTACTGGCCTTGGATCAACACCACGACCAGCTGGCCACCGAGTTGAGGAAGTGCATCATCCGAGCCGAAGAGGCCGAGCTCTTCATCCGGAAGCTCCATGTGAGCCTTGCCATGGCACGTGCCCAAGTTGCCACCGCCGAAAGCCGTGAGACCGTCACCGCTGAAGCCATGCGGGAGGCGGGAGAATGCTACACCAAGCAGCTGAGAGATGCCTACCTCGTCGCCCGAGACCAACGAAGGACGCCTGCCCCGAACGGGCAGCGGCTCCCGATCATGGAAGGGATACCCATCTATCCTTGGGAGTGGGAGAGGAATGTGGTAGCACCCACCACTCCACCGCCCACTCCTGTGGAAGCCTCCGAGGTTGAGTCTCCCCTTCTCTGCGCACAGCCCAATCCTACCGAAGAGCCTCAGGAGAATAGCCGTGAAGCCATCTGCCTCGACGAAGTAGATTAGCTGCCATGGAGATGTACCTTGGTTCTATAGTATGTGTCCTTGCACTTCTCCAAATGTTGTACCCTTCCGTTGTACTTTGAAGCAATGTGTTCATCTTGCAGCCTTATGAAGTTGTGTGCGGTCTTTTGAAAAAGCGTATTGTTTCCATACAATAATTATGTTTATGTGTGTTTAATATCTTGGTAATCACAATTAGTAAGGATGATTAGGTAGTCGCTTAGTTCTAGGTAGCGGTATAGCTTTTCCGTATAGTTTTAGACTTATGCGAGATAACCGTTGCCATCCTCTTTTCCTTTACAAATTGATGCCCTCGGCTCTCGCCTTCATGTTCGTACCGGACCCCCATCCCGTTTCCATTGTACTCGTACGTAGTTGTTAAGCTCGCCTAGTCGCATGAGGCAAGTGATGTACCGGGAGGTGTGAGAGCGAATGCACGTATGTTGGTACCCATGGGAGGGCATTTGGAATCCGTTGTGCATGTTTGGATGATAGAGAACACCGTGTTGACTAATTGTGGATGTCCCGGTAAAACATTTGAATTAAATCTGTTGTGGGATTTGATTTCCTTGTTGAGTAAGGCGTCCTTGTTGCTGAATCTTCCCTTGCAACACTCCTCTATTCTCGTGGTCTATGAGCCCACTTGCCTTCACTATGTGTAAATTGGTGATAGTCGCTGGTTGAAAGCTTATGGTGCCGCGACGAAACCGAGGGCCCCCGTGGAATAGCTATCGCAGGATGACGCTTTGCTCGACACGCACCGGTATCGAGGTTGTTAATTAGGTACTTTTACCAAGTTACACTGCCGTATTACTCTTGCAATACAATATTCTCCTAAATATATATTCTTGTGTTCAATTGGGAAATCCAAAACAAGTTGATGGAGTAGTGCTCTTTCCAAAGTGACCGAGTTAACATGGCTTTTGAAGAGGAGAAAGATGACCAAGAAAAGTTATATCGTGGGTGATTGAAGCATCGAGTTGATGTCATTTCTGTGCATGTCGGTTCGCTATGTCGCCGCGTGCCGAGGACCCATCCGTGCCCCGCTCTCACGTGGACACGTCGGCGTGCCGCACTCGCCGCCCTCGCACGTGCGCTCCTTCTTTTCCTGCACCCCCGTCGGCTCGACCCTCGCCCTCGTTCCCGTATCGGACCCCCTCTTCTTTCTTTTGGACACGAGTCACTCGCACGGCTCCTCGCCGAGCGAATCCCATCCCCTTTCCCTTTCTCCCCACTCGCGGGAAGCGTGCCATGGTTGACATTCTTCTTATTTTGGGTGACTCATCGGCGATTCTTTTCCATCCGTCTCTAATTCCGTTGTGCTGCACCGCCACCTATGCCCACCTAGCTATAAGGAGCCACCTGCCCGCGCCTCTTCTTCATTTCCATCCCCAGATCTGAAGTAGTGTTCGGGTGGAGAAACTCGGGAAGTAACCAAGTTGGGAGAAGAAGCAAGACGGGGTTGCAAGATCCAGCCGTTGCTCGTGGATCTAGAGTTGCCAACTTGAAGGTAAGAAGAGATATGTTTTTCGTTGAAAAAGTTCTAATTTGCCTTGGGTTAATTTTGGTCATAGGGTTCATGATGGTCAAGTTCTCGCCCACTTGTTTCTGGACCTGTTGGGTATTCGCCATGTTGTGGATAAATATTTTCTTGCTACTCCTTCACTGCCCCTGTTTTGGTCGATTTCTGGATTCTCTCTAAAATTCCGAGTGGTTTAGTGTTTGAAGCTGTGTAATCTTCCGTGTAATTCCAGATCTGTGAAATGTAATCGTATTTTTCCCTCCGTCTAAGGGGGGTTGATTGTAACACCTCTGGTGTTACAAGTTTGCTTAGCCCCAAGATTAACTATTTCCACATGTTTTAAAATTTTAAAACAATTTCTATAAACAAAAAAAAAAAAAAAAAATATGACTTGTATGTCGCTTAAGTCAAGTGTGATGAGTTGGTGGTGATGAGAACGTGACTTTTCTTTTGGAAGCTCAACAATTTGATATGAAATTCAATTCGGCCTCAATCCTATGTTTTCCAAAGTCTAAAAGTATCGTGACATGTTTCTAATTGTATATAATTATTATCCATATGTTTTCGTAGAAATATATGTATACACATATATATGAATTACAAAGAAAATGGCGGACGATGAGCGAGGAAGACGAACACCAGTACCTCCTCTGTTTCCCGTAGCCTTGCTAGCTTCTTTCTCTCCCTTCCCATGCATGTGCGTATGATGCGCGGCCCCGAGCAACACATGCACATGCACTCTCTCCAGCAATCACGTGCACATGTTCACTTTGCCTCTCTAAAAGTTCTTGTTTATTTAGCCAAACAGCTACCTTGCAAAATTAATATCTCCTCCATCGGACCTCCGATTTCATCAAGAGGTCGGGGAAGAAGGGCAGGTCTTCAAGCCAGAAGCCTTCAGAGCAAAATACCGCAATGCAATTGGGGCACTCGTGAAAGACAATTGTAACCCAGCAATCCCTAATTGGAAAAACATCACAGAAGAGGAAAAGAAGTCCCTATGGGACCGTCTGTTGCTCCCATATAAATTTTGTAATTTTTAGAGCTCATTTGCTGCCGCCACACTGCACGTTCGTGTCACAACTGCCGAGGTCACGTGGTCGCGTGGCATCGCTATGCTGCTGCCTTGCTGCGGTCACTGCTTACCTTTCCCTATGCTGTGCACTGCTTGGTGCTTGCCTTTCCCTGTGCTGTGCACTGCTGCTGCCGTCGTCGTCGTTTCCAAAGTGCTCGTGGAGCACGTGGTCTCCATGGTCTCAACGTCGTTTAGCCATTAATGGTATGCATGCACCGCGCTTCAGCCTGGCCTAATCATTGCATACATACAAGGATGCCGGCTATGGAGTACTACTTCATCTGGGTAGAATTTGTATCTAACGCATCAAAATAAGGCCTCGTTTAGATCGCCGATTCGGGGTGGCCGATTCTGCACGGTGCCACCCCGAGCACCTTTGTAGTAGTTTTGTCTTTTGTGTTAATAAGTGTCCAAATCTTGATTAATTAGTCTCAAAATGTTCGTCTCGTAAAGTACAATAAAACTGTGTAATTAGTTTTTGATTTCATCTACATTTAGTACTTCATGCATATGTAAACATTTTGATGTGATGGAGAATCTTCTTTTTGCATAGTGGAATTTGGAGGTAAATTTTGGGATCTAAACAAGGCCTAAAACATACGTGGATACCTTGGGTTTTACACTGTCCTAGCTGACAGAAATTCATGAATGTAAGGGAGCAGGCACATGTGCTATAAATTCTCCTCATGTTGTAATTTTTTTGCATGTGAAGGACAATGTAATTTTTACATTGTTGTTGCATGTTCATATTGTAGTAACTTTTCTGCATGTGAATGACAGCTGCAACTTATTTTTCTACATGTGAAGGACAGCCATAATTTTTACATCTCCGTGTACGGTATACGCCTCTTTTCTCGCGCTCATGTCGGTCCTCCGTGTTCACCCCGCATTCGTACTCGACATCTCCGTGTGGCCTCGGTCATTCACTCGTCTCACGTCACGTGAATAGGCTGGACTTGCCTCCGTTGACGTCCCGATCGCAAACTCCCCGGGCAGTCCGGGTCCTCGGCGCCAAACTCGTGGTACTCGCCGCCGGCGTCCTCGTTTCCGGCTCGTTGTTGACGGTCGTTAACTCATAAAATCAACCGTCAACTTAACATGCAAATGGACCTATTCATAAATACTTGATAGACATAGGGTTACCACCTTAATTCCACGAGTTTTGGTGAATATCTATTTCGGGGTGACAGTGAAAACTACCCAAGATGGCCCACATGTCGGGTTTACATAGAGAGAAAGACCGAACAGGTGAAAAAGTATAATCTAGAAGACTCCGGAAGGCAACACACGAAGCACGGGGCCCACCAGGCACCGGGGTCGGCCCGACCAGGGGGGAGTCGGCCGACTCCCCGCTCCACCAATCGGTGGAGTCTCGCGGATCCTCGCCTCCACCGACTTTGAAGAGCAATAATTATCGTCCATTTAGGTCGGTTTGATCCGAGGGCTGTGGTTAATCCTAGGGGGCTATATAAGCAGAGCCCTGGCCCCTAGGTGAAACCCTAATTCATTCTCCTATTCATTCAAGACTTCAATCCAGAGAGAGAGAGTTAGATAGAGAAGGGTCCCTCGAATGGATCTATCTCTATAGGGTATTAGTATCAAGAGAGATTGAGAGAGTATAGAGTGGAGGTAGATTTGGAGGAAGCCCGCTGTCGGTGTCTCCTCTCCATTGTATCTCGGGGATCAAGTCTCCTAACCCGAGGCTTGGTTTCAATCATTCGGCAATTCAACTTCTAATACTAGTAAGTTCGTTGTTATTATTGTTCTTTGGTTTACAAGTTTACTTTATTTCCGCTTCGCGTTGGGAATAGAGTAATCGTTCTTTAGCATAAGCGTGGTGCTTAGGCTAGGTTCACTTGTAGATGCTCCTATTCGGCCGGAACCGTGGTAGTAGTGAGGGAAGTGACAATCCCTTTATTACCTTTGTAATCCACTTCCCGTTGGTAGGTAAGGTAGGTCCTTTGTGCCCGGTTTAGCATCCTCTCGTGGTGTCTATTCCTCGGTACCCCCTTAGAACAGTAGTCTCAAAGCTTGCCATAGGTTAGAAGAAGACCGACGAAGGAGTTCTCTCTATATCGCTTAATTCTCACTTGACTAGCACCCAGGGGTAGTAGAAGATCGGGTTAGTCTATTGCACGTTTTCTCTTAGCGGATAAAAACAAATACGATACTCGGGACTTATCTCCGGGTGAAGTGCTCACCGATATCCGTGCGCTTGCGGATTATTTCACTTTGATTCTTTCGTGTGTATCTAGTGTCAACAAGCATTTCGCGCCGTTCTTGCAGGGGAGAAAGACGGTCTTAGATAACCTAAATCTTGCTCTACCTTGTACCTATACTTTTATCTTTTTCTTGCACTTTACTTTTCCGTACATTTTATCTTTTTCTATCCTTATGGATAATTCAAATTCCATTCCTATCTTTCAATTTTCTGCACCCACGAGACCACCTAGTGCCACATGAGTCATCACAACATATCCAAACACCTAGCTATAGGCCGAGTCCGCGTTGATTGCATTGGTCCAAAGCCTATCCTTTTCGGGAGAAGGAGACGAAAACCCTTACCTTCACATTAGAGACTTTGAGCAAACATGTGACTTGTCTTCGCATAGAGGGCATGTCCGACAAAACCCTCCGTTGGAAGCTATTTCCTTTCTCATTAAAGGGAAAAGCTAGACAATGGTATGATAAAGCCGTAGGTAAGCAACAAGGAGATTGGGGTCCTTACGCTCCAACTTTTGCCTAGATTTCTATCCCATCTCCCAAATCGTTGACCTTAGAGTCAAGGTTCGACTATTAAGCAAGAACCCGAAGAATCTTTGGCCTCATCCTGGAATCGTTTTACTACAATTTTAGCATCGGGCCCGGACCTTAGTCTACCGTATCCCATTCTTTTACAGCACTTTTATAAAGGTCCGAGTAGAGACAAGAGAAAATTGCTCGACACAACTTCGGAGGATCATTCTTGCATATCTCTCGCGAGAAAGCAAGATCAATCCTAGACCAAATCCTATCCGAAATTAGACTACCTCCTAGAAGTAGAACCTCAAGTAGTGAAGACAAACATTTGCCGATACACCATCCACCTCAGCTAATCCATGTCTTGAGCAAGACCGGAAGACATTCCACTTCCCGATTTTATGCTAGATATTGAACCCGATCGTTTTCCGATTTTGGAAACATCTTCAACTATCACAAGGTGAAGAAGCCACAAGGCAAATATCACCCAATAAAGCCATGCAATATTGATGAGGATATTCCAATTGGAAAAACCTCAGGAGAGTTAGTATCTGTCATGAGCAATGAGTGGTTAGAAGAGTCAGATCTTTCCTCTGAAATAATTTGTTTGGATTCATCTTCTCTCCCCATTCATTGCATGATTAGCAATGATCGCATAGACGCTCTCTACAATCCAGTTGTGGGTATAAATATCATGTCTACCACACTAGCAAAATATTTGCAAAGAAACATGACATTGACCCCAACAGTGAAGTTCATAAGAAATCTTTCAAGACAAATTCTTCCTTGTTTAGGAATCCTACATGTCCTACCACTCCTGGGTAGAAGGAACCCCTGCTTCACTTAAGCTTTTATGTCTTTGACATAGGGGATTTCCACTTGTTGATAGGACAACCATTTAGAAGACTTCTTTATGAAGGACAAACTGGGAAACTAAACATTTGTTTAGGCAAGAAACTCCAGCTTGCAATGTCCATTTCACACTCTTTAAATACTATGACCGAGCCCTATCCACATTAAGATCCATTGGAGGAATTTAGAGCAGCCTCTCTAGAATTCCTAGTTAAACCAGAATTAGAAGATGAAGCTAGATTCTTCATAGAAGAAGAAGCTCGACCCTTCCGAGAATGAACCATTAGACGAGTTTACCCTACCACCTAGGCCTCCTATTGAGTTCAAACCTTTACCAGCCGGTCTTAGATATGCCTTTCTAGGAAATGATCCAGACACTCACGTCATCATAAGTGATACTCTCACTCAGGAGCGAGACTTTTCGCTTAATGGCTGTCCTAGAAAAACATAAAAAAGCTTTTGGCTACTCACTCCAGGACCTCAAAGGAATTAGTCCTGCCCTTTGTACCCATCGCATTCCCACACGATCCCGATATTCCACCATCCGAGAACCCCAACGTAGGCTCAATAATGCGATGAGGGAAGTTGTTAAGAAAGAAGTTTTAAAACCGTTGCACGCTGGGATTATTTACCCCGTACTACACAGTGAGTGGGTCAGCCCCTGTCCAAGTTGTGCCTAAAAAGGGAGGCATGACCGTTGTCCAAAATGAGAAGAATGAGTTAATCCCACAAAGAACCGTCACAGATGGCGAATGTGCATAGATTATAGAAAGCTTAATAAGGCAACAAGAAAAGATCACTTTCCTTTGCCTTTCATTGATGAGATGCTTGAGCGATTAGCCAACCATTCTTACTTTTGCTTCCTTGATGGATATTCTGGATATCATCAAATCCCTATCCATCCTAATGATCAAAACAAAACGACCTTTACATGCCCTTATGGAACCTTTGCTTACCGTAGGATGTCTTTTGGGTTATGTAATGCACCAAATTTTCTTTTCAAAGATGTATGATGTCTATATTTTCTCGATATGATTGAAAAGATTATGGAAGTTTTCATGGATGATTTTTCTGTTTGTGGAAAAACTTTTGATGAATGCCTTGAAAACATAGATCGAGTTTTGCAAAGGTGTGAGGAAAAACACTTAGTCCTTAATTGGGAAAAGTGTCATTTCATGGTTAGAGAAGGAATAGTGTTAGGACACTTAGTGTCCGAAAGAGGCATCGAGGTAGATAGAGCCAAAATAGAAGTTATTGAACAACCGCCTCCTCCTATCAATGTGAAAGGAATTAGAAGTTTCCTTGGTCATGCTTGGTTTTTATCGTAGATTCATAAAAGATTTTTCTTTCATCGCTAGACCTCTTACCCGCTTATTGGCTAAGGATGTTCCTTTTGACTTTGATGATGCCTCGCTTACAATCATTTGAGATCCTTAAGAAAGCGCTCATCTCTCGCTCCAATCATTCAACCCCGATTGGACTTTACCTTTTGAAATTATGTGTGATGCAAGTGACTATCTTGTAGGAGCAAGTGTTAGGATAGACTAAGGATAAGAAGCATCATGCAATAGCTTACGCTAGCAAGACTTTGACTGGACCTCGGCTTAATTATGCTACCACCGAAAAAGAGCTCCTAGTCATTTGTCTTTGCTATTGATAAATTTAGATCCTACTTAGTGGGTGCCAAAGTGATTGTTTACACCGATCATGCTTTGCTTTAAAATATTTGCTCACTAAGAAAGATGCTAAACCTCGTTTGATAAGATGGATTTTATTACTCCAAGAATTTGATCTAGAAATAAAAGATAAAAAGGGAGTAGAAAACTCTGTTGCCGATCACTTGTCTAGAATGCGCTTTGAGAAACCACAGAACTACCCATCGACGACGCACTCCGGGATGACATGCTCTACGGAATCAACGAGATCGACCCCCGGTATACGGATATTGTTAATTTTATGGTTACAAAGTTACGTACCACCAGGAGGCAACAAAAGGAAACTTATCCGGAGAGTCGTACTCACATATGGGATGAGCCTTACCTCTTCCGAGTGTGCTCGATGGACCGCTCGAAGATGTGTGCCAACCGAAGAAGGAATCAAAATCATCGAAAGATGCCACTCATCACCATATGGAGGCCATTATGGGGTGTTCCGTACACATGCGAAGATTTGGCAATGCGGATTTTTCGGCCAACAATGTATGAAGACACAAAAGATTTCATTCGGAGATGCGGTCCTTGTCAAAGACATGGCAACATTAACTCAAGAGATGCCATGCCACTTATCAACAACCTTCGAGATCGAGCTCTTTGATGTCCGGGAGTTGATTTCATGGGACCATTTCCACCGTCGAAGAAATGTGAATACATCCTCGTAGCAGTGGACTATGTGTCCAAATGGGTCGAAGCTCTGCCGTGTAAAAAGGCAGATAGCTCAAGCTCCAAGAAGATGTTCGAAGAAATAATATTCCCAAGATTTGGAGTCCCGAGGATAGTCATAAGTGATGGAGGATCACATTTCATCGACAACCGCTTTGAGCAATACTTATTGAAGCATGGAGTACGCCATAATGTTGCTACTCCGTATCACCCGTAGACAAGTGGCCAAGCGGAGACATCAAATAAGCGAGATCAAGAATATTCTTCAAGACAAGTGAATGAAATGGGAACCGCATGGAAGGACAAGCTTCCCCGATGCACTATGGGCATATCGAACAACATACAAGACACCTATTGGGATGTCACCATATCAACTAGTCTATGGAAAGACTGCCACTTACCAAGAGCTGGAATTCAAAGCTCACTGGGCCATCAAGAAATGGAATATGGATCTAGAAGCGCGGGAGAGAAGAGGAAGATGCAAATCTCTCAATTAGAAGAATGGAGAGAGAAAGCCTATCACAATGCCAAGATATACAAAGAAAGAGTGAAAAGATGGCACGACAAGAGAATCAAGATCAAGGAGTTCACACCCGGAGACAAGGTATTACTTTTTAATTCCGGGGTCAAACTCTTCGGGCAAGGAAAGCTTCGAAGCAAATGGGAAGGACCGTTCGAAGTGGTAAGCTCATCATCGCATGGAGCCGTTACGCTTCGCAACAACGAAGGTACGATATTCAAGGTAAATGGTCAACGCCTTAAAATATTTTTAGAGCCCATTGAGGAAATAGGTGAAATAGATGAATTAAACTTCTTTCTCAATTAGGTAGTTGGGCCCGACCTTTTTACTTTTCGTTTTTCGGGTCCGGGATATTTTTCCGAATGACAAAAATATGCTAAATAGGTTGCGAAAAGCCCCGGCAGAGGGTCCACTGCGCGTAGTCGGCCGCCCCATAGGGGGTGTCGGCCGATCCGGGGCTCCCTCTTTCGCCGCCGGCTTTTGCATTCGTGATCCTTCCATACTCTCCCTTCGGGGAATTTTTGCCGATTAGGGTTTTTGAGATCACGTTGACGCGTTATTCCTTTGGAGATTCCCTTTAGATGCCCTTTAGATGCCTCTCCATCCCCCTATATAAAGAAGCCCACCTCAAGCCAACCTCATTCCATCTAAAGCCTCCTCCTCCTAGCATCAAGCTTGCTAAGCAATGATGAAGCCCCGAGCCGAAAAAATTTAGAAAGGAGATTGATCCGCTCGGGATTGATCTCAACACCATCCCAAGAGAGGAGCCTGAGAGCAAGGCCATCGTTCTTGCTGAGCCAAAAGCCCTAGCCTCTATTCCTCCAAAACCTCAAGCTTACAGCCATAGCTACTTCGCTCAACCAGTCATCACCGCACCCAAGCCTTTGCTCCTAGATGGACCTCCACAAAAGGGTCCTATTGTGAAGCTCCCAGAAGGCACCAAGATCTTCCATCCTAAGCACAATGATATTCTTATGGGAGTGAAGACCAACAAGCAAGGGGAGATCGTCTGTGCTAAGTATAGCACTGGAGAGCGCTCGTATTTCGAGGGAGTCCGTGCTCACCCGAGCAAAGTGAAGTTCGTCCCTCCAAAAGAAGCCCCAAAAGCAGCTCTCGCCGCCTCAGAAGCTCCAAGGAAGCGTCGCAAGACCGTTGCAGACTTAGAGAAGGAGTTAGAAACTCAGCGCGACGTTATTGCATCTCTGCGAAACTCCCAACATATCCAGAGCAGTAGCATTGTCACTCTCATAGATAGACTTCGTGCGCAAGAGAAGAGGACGGATAAGTTAGAAAAGAGGTTAGACGCTCTAGAGAAGCGAGTTGATTAGATGAGATTTGTCTTAGCATCAGAAAGGCCTAGTGTGCTTAGATTAAAAGTTTTAGTTTGCAAGAGTGCTTAGTTAAAGTTTAGTTCGATTTTAGTTCCTTTCAATACTTGTAATCGGGCCTTAATGAAGATGAAATAAAGTTTCTAGTTACATTTATTATTGCATATGTGTTGCCTCTTTTGTCTCCACCTTGTTGTGAATGAAGATAACAGGAATCTAGTGTGGGGGAGGCAACCGATGACGAAACTAACGGATATCAGTGAACCAGCAAAAATATTTGAGAATATACAACATAAAGATCACGCACGACGAAGCGGACCCCGAGGGGCCACTGCGCAGTCGGCCGCCCCATACATAGGGTCGGCCGCCCATGGGCCGGGCCCGGTTGGCTCCAGCTTTCGTCCACGATCAGTTTGCTTCCCTACGTTCCAAATTTTATACCGATCACGTTTTTCCGATTCGTTTGGGGAACACTTTGAATTAAATCATCGATATATATACTGATAAGGTAGATTATTTTAATCATGACCCCAAGATAGACTCACACCATGATAATTCCTGGGAATACCTGTTGTTGTTGGGAACGTTATTTTATAGGGACCCCATTTTACTTAAGTTGTTGAGGACTGTTGGGGGGAACAACCTCCGCTAGGACCCCCCTACTTAGCTCCGCGGCCCGGACATGGGCCAAGACAGGCAAAACGACCAGGTAGCTATGGACAACCTTCGCTAGGGGCATCCCGACACGGCGAAGGTCGCTAGGCTTGTCCTAGCGATGCAGCGAAGGTGCGACAAACCTCCGCGTTCAGGCCCTCTAGTTCTCTTATCGCGCAGGTACGTGAGGGTTCAGAGGAGCTTCCCAGGACCTTCGCTTTGGGTGGAGTTCTCAAGGACCTTTGAGGGTGGTAGCTTGGCCGCCTGGCGTCACAGGCGGCGGAAGACCTCCGGACGATCGCCCACAGGATCAGGACGGGGGATCGCTGAAGGCTTGACGCGCGGCGGCACCAAAGGACGACACGTGGAGCTTCGACAGGCATGACACGTGGCGCCTTGAGATAGGTCTAAAAAGAGATGTTTCTAGTTTTGCAAAGTACAAAGTTGCCCTTGTTAGGGCCCACTTGTGAGTGTGATCAAAGTTAAAACCCTATTGTAAAAAGCCATTTGACCCTTGGTATGGCCTATAAATACCAAGGGCATGGCAAATGCCAAGGGGGGGGAACCCTTAGCTTTTCTTAGTCCCAATTAATGCAAAATGCCAAGAGGGACCCATGATGAATGATCCCATTTTGCCACTTGTTTGAACTTTATTCTTCTGTCTGGGAAACCTCCGCCTCCCTCCTCCGGATCACGGCGAAGGTAGGGAGGCGAGCGTTTATACCAACAGTTGGCGCCGTCCGTGGGGTTCGAACAAAAGAGGCAAGCCATGGCTCCAAACATCAGCGAACTTTCCTCAGCTCAGGGGACCAACGCGGATCCGACCCTCGCTGGCGGAGGTGTCGTTCCGCCAAACCCTCTCTCAGAGCAACCTCCGATCGAGCAGTCGGCCAACCTGGTAGTTGATCCCAACCTAGACCAAGTTGCACCCGGAGGTCGGCCACGAGCGTCGGTGGTCAGGGACATTATCATCCAGCCGCACCCCCATACCTCCGGAGGTGGCATCGCCAATGAATTCACGACCGACAGCGAAGCTTCGGAAGAAGAAAAGTTGGCCAGGCATCTAGAACAGCTCCAAGAAAGCATCCTCGCTGGCAAAAGGCATCTGGAACAAATCAACAAGGAATCAAGAGCAGCAATCATCCGGCGCAGAACAGAGGAAGCAGAAGCAGAGCTTCGCCGCATCGAGCAAAGCATCAGAGCAGCTGAGGCAGACGCGGAGGTGAGAAACTACAGAGACCCGGCTCTCCCGGGGCATGCGCCAGTCGCACAACCTCCGATCGAGCAACAGCAAGACCCCCACCCACCACGCCCAGAACCGGACCTCCGCGCCAACATACTATACCCGGCAGCCGCTGGCGGAGGTGTCCCAGAGCCAAGAGCAGCGCCGCGGGTCCCGCACTACGACTCCAAATCACCCCTGTCATACGACCTTCAGATCACCGAGTGGCCCCAGGGCTTCGCCATGCAACATCTACCGCGGTATGATGGCACTTTCGAGCCACGCCAATTTCTAATGTCTTATGAAGCCGCTGTCTCAGCCGCCGGAGGTGACGAGGACATCATGGCCAAGGCCTTCGTGATCGTGGCGAGAGATATTGCTCAGACCTGGTACAGCAACCTCCGGCCAGGATCCATCAGATGTTGGGATGACCTTCGCGAGAGAATCTGCACAAACTTCAAAGGTGTCAGTCGGTCGGTCACGCCAAGGCCACCGCCCTTCTCAACTGCAAACAAAGAGTCGATGAGCCATTACAAGATTGGTGGAAAAGATTCCTCAATACCAAGAATCGCACCCCTGGTATCACGGATGAAGTCATGATTTTGGCGGTGACAAGTTGCATCCAGCCGGGACCATGCTCAGCGAAGCTATCAAGAAGGGAACCAAGAACCATCGCCGAGTTATACGATATCATGGAGAAGCAAATCAGAGCAGATAACAATGAACGTGTCAAGTCTCAGTCGTCCCAACCTCCGCAACGTCAACAAAAAGAACGCAATCCGATCCCTCGCAATGAGTACCCCGCATCGACATGGGAAAACGTCCAACGCCATCGTTGGCGTGCGATCAACAAGCTCGGCAACACCCTCGTCAACCCGGACAACCCCGCCACAAGCCGATAGAAGACCTCGCCAACTCGAGATCGCGAGGCAGCAACCTCCGAGCCTACATTATTGCCATTTCGTGGAAAAGCCGGCGACCACTACACCAAGCAAGTGCGTATGGTACATCAAAGGGCTTGAGTGCGAGAGACGGCCAAGCCCCACCAGCTCCGGTAGGGACAACCAACCATACCCGTAGAGCAGCACCAAACCCCGCAACCGCAACCAGGATTCAACCACAACCATCGAGCTCGAACCCCCGTATCGGCAACCAATCTACTACCATCAACCACCCTTCGCTCGGGGTCGTATGCTCACAACCAACAAGCAAGAATACTACCATCGCCAAGCACGGCGAGCGGCAACTTCGGCCAATTGCTCGGAAACCCAAGCGCAAGCGTTACCTCCGCCACCACCCCTACCAGGCACTACCCCCGCCTCAACCAATTAAAGTTGAAGGAGAAGCACAGGGAGCACGAGATAGCGATCAACAATCCTACGACCTACCTACGGAGTCATCATGGCAATCTCCCGGAGGTTCGGGGGGAGGATTATGGCAACAAAAGACTCGACTCGAGCACTTTCGCCGGGTCAATCACGTAGCCTCGCGAAGGTCCTCCGCGAAAATGACCACTGGTCGCACATTCCCTTGACCTTCAACAAATCGGACCTCAAGCTCAAGCAATACCCACATACCGATGCGATGGTCATAGAAACAAACATCGCAGCCGGATGGTGACCAAAATCCTTGTGGACAACGGCAGCTCATGACATCTTATTCACATCCACCTTCGACGGCATGAAACTCGGCGAGAAATAAACTTCAACCGGCGGGACATCCGCTATTCGGTTTCGGAGGCCAGCGAGATTAAAGCAATCGGAAAAATCACTCTACCGGTATCCTTCGGCAAGAACCATCGCCCGCACGAAAGCACATCACCTTCGACGTAGTTGATATCCCGTACAACTACAACGCCATCTTTGGGAGGGGCACCATCAATCGGTTCAATGCCGCAATTCATCCCGGCTACCTCTCGCATGAAAATGCCGCCGCCCGGAGGTATCGTAGAGCTGTCTACGGAGACCAAAACACGGCGAATAGCGGAGCAAGCAGCCACTCCGGCGGAAAGAACGTCCATTGCCTCGGGAGAAGGAGCAGAGACAGCGGCAAAAGAAGAA
Organism: Themeda triandra; assembly: GCA_018135685.1. Lineage (NCBI taxonomy): Eukaryota > Viridiplantae > Streptophyta > Magnoliopsida > Poales > Poaceae > Themeda > Themeda triandra. The sequence continues at coordinate 129,018 of JAENPR010000960.1, read as the reverse complement.
GAACAAAAAGAACAACGAGAGGCAGAGCCGAAAATAGACGCAGCTTGGTTACCCTCGCGCGCGGAGAGGAAGAAACAAAAAAAGATTCAGCTATTCCCGAACGATCCTGAAAAGAAAGTCATCATATCAGGCTCGCTAGATACCGAATTTGAAGCTCAACTCATCCAGTTCCTCCGTGATAACAAAGATGCTTTCGCATGGTCAGCCTCCACCTCGTCGGGTAGACAGAAACTTATCGAGCATCACCTAAACGTCAGCAAAGATTATCCCCCGATCAAGCAAAAGCTCCGCAAAATGTCAGAAGAAAGGAAACAAGCCGCCAAAGCGGAGGTAGACCGGCTGCTAAAAGCGGAGGTTATTCGCAGGGTCAAATATCCAACCTGGCTCTCTAACGTGGTATTGGTACAAAAGAAGAACCTCAAGTGGCGAATGTGTGTTGATTTCACAAGTCTCAACAAGGCATGCCCAAAAGACTGCTTTCCATTACCCGGGATAAGCACCCTTGTGGACGCTAGCTGCAAAGGGTTGTGAGCTCTTTGTCTCTGCTTGATTGCTTCTCCGGCTACCATCAAATTTGGATGAACAAGGACGACGAAGAAAAGACAAGCTTCATTACCCCCGATGGCACTTTCTGCTTCAGAAGAATGGCTGAGGGGCTCCGCAACGCAGGCCCAACCTTCGCCCGTATGACGGCGGAGGTCTTCAAAGATGATCCAACAGTCTCGGCTTATGTTGACGACATTGTGATCCAGAGCAAACTCAGAATCAACCATATAGCCGATCTGGCCAGAACCTTCGACAAGCTCAAAAAGGCGAAGCTCAAGCTCAACCCCGAGAAGTGCATCTTCGGAGTCAGCAAAGGGAAGCTCCTGGGATGTCTTGTCTCAGCCAGAGGAATCGAAGCCAATCCAACAAAAATAGATGCAATCGTTTCCATGTCACCTCCAACGTCAAGGAAATCTGCTCAGCGCTTAACCGGTCGGTTAGCTTCGCTCAACAGATTCATCTCACGGTCCGCGAGCGGGGTTGCCCTTCTTTGATGTACTCAAAACCCGCGAACCTTTCAAGTGGGGCCCCGCCCGACCGCTTTCGATAGTCTCAAACGATCTACTAAAGTTAACAACCCTCGCGATCCGGAACCTTCGGAACCGCTCTCGCATACGTCGCGACTTCGCCTCACGCGGTCGGTGCGGTTTTGGTCAAAGAAACCCTCGAGGAACACCAAAGGCGACATGCCCGTGTATTACGTATCGAGGTCCTCGAAGGTCCCAAGAAGCATTATTCGAGCTCGAAAGATCGCTTATGCGGTGGTTATGGCTGCAAAGAAGCTCAAGCACTATTTTCGGTCCCACCCCATCACAATACCTTCGCATGTCCCTTTGGATAACATCTTCAGAACCCGGGCAGGTGGGCGAGAATCGCCAAGTGGGCTTCACAACTCGCGATTACACGTTAACCTTCGTTGCGTACACACTATCAAATCACAAGCTCTAGCAGATTTCATCGCATTGGACCCCAGATCCTCACAACAAGGCGAAAGACATCGAACCTCCGTGGACGGTATGTGGACGGAGCGTGGGGCGCCCAAGGGGCCGGAATCGCAGCAATCCTAACTTCACCTTCGGGAGTCCACCTCAGATACGCCGCAAGACTCGAGTTCCAATGCACCAACAACTCCGCAGAGTATGAAGCCGTCCTCTTGGCCCTTGCGAAGCTTCGCGCCCTCTCTGTGCGCCGGGCGATCATCCGGACCGACTCTCAGGTGATCGCCGGCCACATCGAGAAAACTTTCAAGGCAAAGGATCCGGAGCTACAGAAATACCTTCACACTGTCCGAAAAGCAGAAGCTTTCTTCTTGGGCATCACCACAAAGTCCATCCCCCGCAGTGAGAACAGGGAGGCAGACGAAATAGCGAAGGCCGCAGCTCAGTCAACCCCACTACCTCCGGATGTCTTCTTTGAGACCTTCGCAGCACCCGCAACTGCCTGCAACACACCTCCAGCGAGAATGGTCAACATCATATCCAGCGAAGATTGGCGGGCCCCTATCATAGCCTATATCAAGGGGTTCTATGAACCCGAATCGAAGGAAGAAGAAAAAGGATGATTCAAAGAGCGCGAGGGTATAAAATAGAAGGGCGTAACTCCGTACAAGGCTTCGGTCACGGCTCCTTGGCTAAAATGCGTCGCCATAAGCGAAGGTATCGCCATACTCAAAGAAATTCACCAGGGCATCTGCGGCTCACACAATGGCCCAAGGGCTCTTGTTGGAAAGGCATTCGCAGACAAGGGTTCTCTTCGGCCCACCGCGTTGTCCGACGCTTCCTTGCCGGTGCGGCCGCGAAGGTTGTCGGCGGGCCGCCAACCATTCAAGCAGACCCGGGGCTCCGACCACTTTGATCTGCCCGACATGGCCAATGCAGCGTTGGGCCATGGATTTGGTTGGTCCCCTACCGACCGCTCCCGGAAAGCTCCGCTATGCGGTGGTGGCGGTAGAGTACTTTACCAAATGGATCGAAGCTCGGGCGCTTGCCACAATCACCTCCGCAACGGTACAAAAGTTCTTCTGGCAACAGATCATATGTCGCTTCGGTGTCCCAAGGGATCTCACAAACGACAATGGAACCCAGCTTGATAGCTTCACTTTCAAAGAGTTTTGTTTCCAAATCGGCACCAAAATACATTTCGCTTCGCCGGACATCCGCAGCCTAATGGACTAGTCGAAAGGGCCAATGCAATCATCTTGCAAGGAATCAAAAAGAACCTCATAGACAAGCCACTGGGCAAATGGGCGGAGGAACTCATCACTGTCGTATGGTCTCACAACACCTCCGACGGCAGAGCCACCGGCATCACCCCATTCAAGCTGCTCTATGGAGAAGAAGCCGTGCTCCCAGGAGAGCTCCGTCACGGGTCACCACGAACTACCTCCGATACCAACACTCAAGATGAAGCGCTTGACAAGGACCTACTCGAAGAAGTAAGGTGCAAAGCAATAACAACCTCCGCAACTACCAAAGCCGTGAAACCCGGAGGTGGAGAGACAAGAAGGTCTCACCACGCGACCTCCGCCAAGGAGACATGGTTTTGATCAGGAAGCAGAACGCGAAGATGGCAGGAAAGCTCCAAGACAAGTGGCTCGGCCCTTACATCATCACAAGCTCCGCAAGACAAGGCTCGTTCCACCTCCAGGATGCCGAAGGTCGCAAGCTACCGCACACATGGAACATCGACGACCTCGCATGCAAGTACTACCCATAGCATCTCACAATGTAATCGTTACCTTCGCATCGTTTTTCCCCTTTTCCCTTTTGCATGCATAGACTGTCCTTGCACTCTTTTTCCTTATGTCCAAGGCATGAGGTTTTTTAATGAGGCAAGAAAATTACATAATATAGCAAAGTTTTATTTCCCTGAGTTTTGCATGTCAACCACCGCTGAAACGGACTTGGCTATGCCTCGCCCTCATCAGCAGCCGCTATAAATGCAGGGATTGACTCGGGTCGACAATCGACCCCGGTCGAAGGTCACCCCAACGCAAGCCCATCCACAGACCCCCGCCAGTCGGGCCAGGGGCTGCGATGAAAGCAAACTCCACCTCGACCCCCGCAGGGGGCGAGGAGCGGAGCTACCAAATTCCGCAGACCCCCGCCAGTCGGGCCAGGGGCTGCGATGAAAGCAAACTCCACCTCGACCCCCGCAGGGGGCGAGGAGCGGAGCTACCAAATTCCGCAGACCCCCGCCAGTCGGGCCAGGGGCTGCGATGAAAGCAAACTCCACCTCGACCCCCGCAGGGGCGAGGAGCCGGAGCTACCAAATTCCACGGGACCCCCGCCCGCCGGGGGCCAGGGCTGCGATGAAAGCAAACTCCACCTCGACCCCCGCAGGGGCGAGGAGCGGGAGCTACCAAATTCCACGAGACCCCGCCCGGTCGGGCCAGGGGCTGCGATGAAAGCAAACTCCACCTCGGCCCCCGCAGGGGGCGAGGAGCGGAGCTACGACATCCAACAACCAAACAAAAAGAGCCCCAAGACACCGATCAACCTTACACCCAGTTTTAGGTTCAAACCAAAAGAGCACCACTACAGCGCACCCGTTGCTCAAAAGAAACCAAAACCAATAATACAGAGCATCTCCCACATTCACCCGCAGCCAGCGCACTCCCATATATAGCCTTCAATCGTCAAACCCTCGCCGTACAAGACAGACCGTGTATTAAAAGCCCTGTACCTCGCCCCAACCACCACACCCACCCTAGTACCTTACAAACCCCAAACATTACACTTGCTTGTACTTCATTACCACCAAAATAAGCTTATTTAAGCAAGACCAATAGGCAAACCAAAGCATTCCCAAACTATGTCCGGCCATTAGCAAACTCCCTTAGGAATGAGAGGAGTCGGGAAGGAGAGCCTAAGCCGTTGTTTGAGCCGAAGGTATCGACTACGCAGACAGCCCACTTTAGCACAGCCCAAACCTAGCCTTTAGCCCATAAAAACCCAACCACCGCAGCCACAATCTCCGAAGGTCGGGGCATGAAGCGCAATGCCTTTACCGGCCATCACTTGCACACACCCTCCGCCGCCACCTCCGCAACAAAACCCGGCAGCTTTATACAAGTCACGCGCAAGGCCACAACTTGACATCTCGCTGCGGCCCAAACCACCGCCGAGAACCTAGGAAGAGCTGCGCTGAGCCGAAACCCGAACTCGCGAAAGTAAGCAAACTAGCGTGCAATTCTGAACTCGACCTTCGCTCCAACAACGCAAAGCCGCTCACCTTCGGAATTCGGTAACCAAGATTCATCATCAACCGAGCCTTCGTGGCAAAGAACACAATTTAGCCTTCGAACCGCCGTTCCAAAGGCCGACCGCGCCATGTAAACACATGTAGGCTAAGCTCCGCTTACGGTTCGTGCAAAAGATCCTGTATCAACTAAATATGAGTCTCTGTAATTTCCGATACCCCCGCAAAATTCACGCGAGCCTCGCTTTTGAAAAGTTGGGCGTCGCCGCGCTTTACTACCTCCGCAAACTTGAGCGAGCCTCGCTTTTGAAAAGTTGGGCGTCGCTGCGCTTTTTATCACCCCCGCAAATTTACGCGAGCCTCGCTTTTGAAAAGTTGGGCGTCGCTGCGCTTTACTATCTCCGCAAACGTGAGCGAGCCTCGCTTTTGAAAAGTTGGGCGTCGCTGCGCTTTTTACTACCTCCGCAAACGTGAGCGAGCCTCGCTTTTGAAAAGTTGGGCGTCGCTGCGCTCTTTACTACCCCCGCAAAATTCACGCGAGCCTCGCTTTTGAAAAGTTGGGCGTCGGCGCGCTTTCACTACCCCCGCGAAATTTACGCGAGCCTCGCTTTTGAAAAGTTGGGCGTCGCTGCGCTTTTCACTACCCCCGCGAAATTTACGCGAGCCTCGCTTTTGAAAAGTTGGGCGTCGCCGCGCTTTACTACCTCCGCAAACTTGAGCGAGCCTCGCTTTTGAAAAGTTGGGCGTCGCCGCGCTTTTTATCACCCCCGCAAATTTACGCGAGCCTCGCTTTTGAAAAGTTGGGCGTCGCTGCGCTTTACTATCTCCGCAAACGTGAGCGAGCCTCGCTTTTGAAAAGTTGGGCGTCGCCGCGCTCTTCACTACCTCCGCAAAACATTAACCCCGCGAACAAACACAACTTTCTTTAACAACAACAAGTCAAATGTTTCGTTTACAAGTCATCACCTCAAGCGACCTTGAGGGTCGACATAATAATGCAACACTCGACCACGCTTCCGCCGAGATCGTGGTCGAGTCACCTCCGCAGCTATAGAGTGCACGACCCCTTCCAATACGTCGTCAACAAGCTCCTCCGCAACCATACCAATAAATTCCTCCACATCCGTGAAAATTACCTCACGACCAGCAACATACTCGTCGTCCTCGTCGTCGCTAATGACCACTACCTCCGGGTGAGGTTGCCGATTTACGTCGGTCTCATCGTCGCTGTCATCAATAAAAATCGGGGCGCTCCAAGAGCCTCGCCAACTTTTTACCACAAGTGGTAAGTCACCTTCAAGCACCCTTGAGCGAAAACATTGGCGGAGATCACGCGTGTCTATTTCCACCGGTTCCTCCTTCGGAATAAGCAAGCCACTACTACTTCCGGACTCCCCAGACCGTCTCCCATGGCCAGCGGTCCGGAGGAGTTGGCGCGATTTTTGAACTGACCGATCATACTTTGCTACTCTCCACCACCAAATCCTATCAAATTTCGCATGAGGATTTTTGCCCCTCGATTAATCCAGGCGGCTCCCGTCATGAAAAAATCTTGACGATTCAAAGACATCGGCGGAACCACATTAAAAATGGCAGGCCCAAAATCCGAGGAACCCGCGCACGAAGGCACACGATCGGTGCTCGCCAAACCTCCGCCCTAACACGCGCAACTAAAACCCTCGCGGTAAACAAGCGGGGAGATCAAGGCGAACGCCAAAACATCGACCGAATTTAAGAACAAAAAATCGAAGGTACTATTAACTAACCAAACCAAGAAGCCTTATGGCCCAATGTATCTTACAACGCCCGGAAATGCACGCGGTGCAAATTGTTCAAAAATGTTTCCCTCCAAGTCTCACCAAAATAAGGCAGATCAACCAACAAAGACTCTCTAAGCCATTCCTCACCGGGGATAACACCAACCCGTTCGTCGGCGGAGCCTCCGGAGGTGGGTTGATCGCGGGGACGGTTTCGTCTCCTGCGCACCCGTGTTCGCGGGTCCTGGCACCGAACCTCCGTCGACAGATGTCCCGGTGGTCGTCGTGACGTTGCCTTCCTCCGGAGGTGGTAAATCCTGCGTCCCCTCAGCCAGCACGTCCATCTGCAAAAGCCAGGAAAAGCCTTTTAGAAACCAAAGCAACTCTATAATCGTAACGAGTTATTCATGAATAAAAAGCCGGCGATCCTAACCCCGCAAAGCAACTTCAGCGACAATTTCGTACGCCGATCCGGTACCTCCGAGACGCGAACTTATCGAAAGCCGCATGGCCCACGGAGGCAACCAATGAATCCTTCCTTGCCTCACGAACCTCCTCCACGGTGGGCCGGCGGAAGTCGGCGCCAATGATCTTGCGAGCGTGTTTACTCCCGCATCCCTAAGGGCGCGAGGCGGGGCCGAACCTCCGCAAGATCCCCGCCTCGACCCGGCTGGTCAAAAAAGGGCGTCAAGTAATTCAGCTCGTTCTTTAGCCACTCCGCATAACCCTCGACACTGGGTTCAGCAGGCAGATCGCTGGTGGGAGCCCCGCCAGTATGCGCCAGCTGCGCATCAAAGATCCCCTTCACCTCCGCCATGTGGGATACAAGGCCACGCATCAAGTCCGCCTCCCTCTCCTCCGCATCTATAGCGCGTTTCTCAAAGCACTCCTTCACACCCTCGGCGTCCTCCGCCCGTTTCTTCATGTCCTCGAAGGCTTGGTTGGCATCTCGAAGCTCGGCTCTCGTCCAAGCTCCGCGACACGCAAAGCATCGCAATCTTCATATGCTTTCTTGTTGGCCTTGCGAAGCTCATTCATATCGATCTCATGAGAAGCTTGCTCCGCGAGGAGCTCTTGAACTCGCCGCTCAAGCCGATGGTTCTGCTTTCGAGCTCCTCAATCCTCTTCGCACTTCGCTTCATCCTTCGCGCAATGCCGTCGCGTGCCCCGTGCAAGCAAAATAGTTTCAATCAACTTCGCCTCGATGTCAACCAAGTTATTCTCAACTTTCCGGCCCGCGCCATCAACAGCTCCGCCTCGAGGCACACCGATGCGTCCAAAGGCGGGACCAAGAACCTCCGCTCCCCTTCACTACGTATCGCCCGACCCGGTCGGAGGTCGGCACTAGTGTATAGGTGCGCTTTGGGATCCGTGACCCCGCCGACCGGGCGAAGTAAGGCAACGAGCTCGGCGATGCTTCACCCAAACCCTTCTTTCCGGGCTCGGTATGGGGCGGAGGTACAGCTTCCTTCCCGTCGACCCGGACATGGATTCCCTCGTATTCCAAATAAGCTCGTTGCGAGCGCCGGGGAAGCCTCAAGATCCACCATCGCCAGATCTTGGTCTTCTCCTCCTTGTGTCTCCTCAGCCGCCCTCTCGTCCGCAGCTTTTTGCTGGACCTCCGCAACGACCGGCTGTTCAGGAACGTGGGCCGAAGTGATGTCCACGTCCTCGTCCGCCTTCTTGCCTAACCGGTCTGAAGGAGACGAGCTGCCAGAGGACTGGTTTCCGCTGCTGCCGCTGCTACTGCTGCTGCTGCTGCTGCTGACGGTCAGAACCGGACCAGGCTTCGGCACCGCCAGTGAAGCCAAAGAGGGCATGCGTCCTCTTCCGCTCCCTCATCCCCGCCCACCTCTTGGCGCCAGCGGAGGTCGCTGGGCGACAGGGAGAACGTTCAGCGGCTCCCCCGTAGACACGGCAGAAGAGAAGGTCGCGCCAGAACGAGTAGTTCCCGTCGTCAACCCACCTCCGCGCCCGCCAGTCGACGTCTTCCGGATCTTTCCGCCCCCACGACCACCTCCGCCGGCCGGAGCAGGGACATCATCACTAGCCGAGACCTCGGAGGTTTCCGAGGCTGCTTCTATTGCAGGCCGCTTCTTGGCCCGTTTCTGCTTCTCCTTCGTCGGGGCAGCAGCTTCCGCCTCGGCCCGGTACTGGATACCAAGTAAGTCGTAAACCCGGTTCACCCGGGTGACCCCCTCCATCTCCTCCTTCATCTTCCGTTGCTCTTCGGCGTCCAATTTCCCGACAAGTTCCACCACCTCCGCTTCCACCACGCAACGAATCTTCTTCAAAGCCTCCGCTTCGCTCGAAGCGGAGGAGAGCTCCTCCGCCCAAGCAACGCGGAGGTTCGGCAAGTTCAGGTCCTTCAAAAACTCGTACCCCATAGCAGCATAAGATGACGGCCCCTCCTTCACCAGGCCTGTCCGAGTCATGGTCGGCCTTCGAGGCACGACCCTCGCGCGAGTGATACTCCGCGAAAACATCCCGCCGCATCATACACCGGAAAGGTCACGCATCGCGTCCTCGCAGCCGTGACCCTTGGTCGGAAGCGGTGGTCACCTTCGCAGTCTCCTTGTCCGGGAGCGGGCGAAGGTCGCCCGCCAAGTCGCGCCTCCGCATCATCCAAGCGGTAATAGAACCATCTCGCCCCAACCCTCCCACTTGTTCTTCGAGCTTGCACCGGCACCTTCGCGTTGTTCCGCCGACGGAACGTAAGAACCCCGAACCGGCTCTCCTCCGTCACCGTCCCGTCGCCGGTGGTCACCGTCTTTGTCTTCTTTCTCGCACATGCATGCCGTGCACCTTCGCGAAGCCCTCCACGGTCGGCTCCACCCTTGCGAGTGACAGCCCCACACAAACGCGCAAAGCTTCGGGAAGCTATTGGGCGTCGGTGATGGAATTGCACGCCGAACTTCCGCGGCGCGCCCGGCACTGCCGTGGGTGAGGCGGAAACCGCAGCCCCGCTTCAAAGAAGGCTTCAAACACCACCACCCGATTGTTGTCGGGTGCGGCGTCGCACACCTCCGGGGGCGCCGCCCGGCTCCTCTCCAACCAACCCCGGGGCGAACCTATCGAGATCCCCCGCCGCCACAGAACTAGCTCCGATCTCATAGACAGGGACGGTGCTAACAGCGCCCATGGCCTCAGATCCCTTCGCCATCAAACAATTACCTCCGCCTTTCCCGGATCACCTCCGCCTCACTTGAAGCACCTCCGCTCCTACTCTCGACCCCCGACTTCCTGATGCCTCTCACCCCCGCACAGGCCTACAACCTTCGTGTATGAACGAGTGAAAGCAAGCGCGCAGTGGAAGCAAAGACGCGAGAGCAGGTAAAAAAGCGTCCTTTTCACCCACCCTCACTATTTATAAGCCGGGAAGTTTCACCGCGGTAAAGGCCGGCACAAATCTCGAGGATCCGGTGATCCAACGACGGAGAAAGCGCCGCGCAAACCCTAACTGTCCCGACGTCGCCGCGGCGGCGAAGCCCAGTCCGGCCCATTTATCGATTAAAATAAAGCGCAACTGGGCCCAGCTAAAACGGGCCGCGAGCAACGGTTGGGCGTCGGCTAGCGGAGGTGGACCTCGAGCCACATGCCATCGGACCATTCCCCCTCTTTTCTTAAGGGCGTTGCTCCGACCCCGCCGGCGGGCCGAACCATCGTGGGGCTACCGTTGGGGGGAACAACCTCCGCTAGGACCCCCTACTTAGCTCCGCGGCCCGACATGGGCCAAGACAGTAAAACGACCGGGTAGCTATGGACAACCTTCGCTAGGGGCGTCCCGACACGGCGAAGGTCGCTAGGCTTGTCCTAGCGATGCGCCAAGGTGCGACAAACCTCCGCGTTCGGGCCCTCTAGTTCTCTTATCGCGCAGGTACGTGAGGGTTCGAGGGAGCTTCCCCGGGACCTTCGCTTTGGGTGGAGTTCTCAAGGACCTTTGAGGGTGGTAGCTTGGCCGCTGGCGTCACGGCGGCGGAAGACCTCCGGACGATCGCCCACGGATCGGGACGGGGATCGCTGAAGGCTTGACGCGCGGCGGCACCAAAGGACGACACGTGGAGCTTCGACAGGCATGACACGTGGCGCCTTGAGATAGGTCTAAAAAGAGATGTTTCTAGTTTTGCAAAGTACAAAGTTGCCCTTGTTAGGGCCCACTTGTGAGTGTGATCAAAGTTAAAACCCTATTGTAAAAAGCCATTTGACCCTTGGTATGGCCTATAAATACCAAGGGCATGGCAAATGCCAAGGGGGGGGAACCCTTAGCTTTTCTTAGTCCCAATTAATGCAAAATGCCAAGAGGGACCCATGATGAATGATCCCATTTTGCCACTTGTTTGAACTTTATTCTTACACCAAAACCTCCGCCTCCCTCCTCCGGATCACGGCGAAGGTAGGGAGGCGAGCGTTTATACCAACAAGGACAGTGATATAGCATGGACCATGAGAACCTGATTTCTTGATGTCTAGTTGCTTGGAGAATTCTTTTCGAAAATCTTAAAATGTTAGCTATACTTCTCCTCTGTGGTTATAAATGCCTATAGAGCCTCGTCGACAAAAATTTGAAAGACCAGCACATAAGCTTTTTATTTGTGTTGAGAATAGTCTTGGCGGTATTAGAGCCTTAGAGAAGGGTCTCTTACTCATATGATCAAGTGCACTTACACCCACATATATATCTCACTCCTACACGGAGTACGCAAAAACATGCTTTCCGCCATTCATCCATCTCCTACACTGGGAGAAGGATACATACACTTTCTAGGATTTCTATATGCTCCAAGAATTGTTATCATCATCCAGTTGTCGAAAGAAGATTATTATTGTCAACATCATCGTATTCAAGAAAGTTATTGTGTCCGAGAGTGAGACACGGGCTATGCAAAAATAATGTTAAAAAAAAAAGAAAGAAGAAGAAAAGAAAGAAAAGAGATAGCCCATGAGCTCTTAAGTATTGTGATCCCGAGAGAAGGAAAGTTCAAAGAAGCTCAAAGAGCTATTCAAGAAAAGATCAAGCAAAGCAATGTTCAGGAGAAGAGTGTGCAAGAGAGGAAAGGAGCATTATTATCATCAATTTAGCCACCAAATATTCCACACACTTGCACACACTTGATCTAGAGTAAGGTCCCCCTCTCCTTGGTTCCCGTTTTTGACTAATCAATATACACAGGTGAAAAATGCTATTCCTTGAAATACCTAAAACTCCATATAAGCCTTAGTAGAATAGGAGGCATACCCTTCTACATGCCTCAAGTGAGTTCCAAAAATACTACATACATTGAGAGATTTGAGTGCTCTATACATAAATGTGAGTTCTACAAATACCACGTATAAAGAGTGATTCAAGTGTGCTACATGATGGAGAAGGGTAAGCTAAGTTTTTCTTTGCAAAAATGTTATAAAAACTCCAAGTGACAGGATTGATAGAAGAAGGATCTCTACTTCGCGCTGTTCCATCTTTCAACTCCCCAAAGTTCAATGGTAGACACTTTGAATCCCGCAGTACAGGTATGATCAGGGATAATCTAATGTTGATGTCTTGGTTTGAGGCTATGCTTAAAGTAATCCATCCTTTTCCTCGAGACGAGTAAAAGACAAGTGTGGGGAGTTTGTTGACGGACGTTAACTCATAAAATCAACCGTCAACTTAACATGCAAATGGACCTATTCATAAATACTTGATAGACATAGGGTTACCACCGTAAATTCCACGAGTTTTGGTGAATATCTATTTCGCAGGTGACAAATGAAAACTACCCAAGATGGCCCACATGTCGGGTTTACATAGAGAGAAAGACCGAACGGGTGAAAAAGTATAATCTAGAAGACTCCGAAGGCAACACACGAAGCTCGGGGCCCACTCCGCACCGGCCGGGGGTCGGCCGACCCGAGAGGGGGAGTCGGCCGACTCCCCCGCTCCACCAATCGGGTGGAGTCTCGCGGATCCCGCCTCCACCGACTTTGAAGAGCAATAATTATCGTCCATTTAGGTCGGTTTGATCCGAGGGCTGTGGTTAATCCTAGGGGGCTATATAAGCGAGCCCCCGGCCCCCGGGTGAAACCCTAATTCATTCTCCTATTCATTCAAGACTTCAATCCGAGAGAGAGAGTTAGATAGAGAAGGGTCCCTCGAATGGATCTATCTCTATAGGGTATTAGTATCAAGAGAGATTGAGAGAGTATAGAGTGGAGGTAGATTTGGAGGAAGCCCGGCTGTCGGTGTCTCCTCTCCGGTGTATCTGCGGGATCAAGTCTCCTAACCCGAGGCTTGGTTTTCGAATCATTCGGCAATTCAACTTCTAATACTAGTAAGTTCGTTGTTATTATTGTTCTTTGGTTTACAAGTTTACTTTATTCGCTTCGCGTTGGGAATAGAGTAATCGTTCTTTAGCATAAGCGTGGTGCTTAGGCTAGGTTCACTTGTAGATGCTCCCTATTCGGCCGGAACCGTGGTAGTAGTGAGGGAAGTGACAATCCCTTTATTACCTTTGTAATCCACTTCCCGTTGGTAGGTAAGGTAGGTCCTTTGTGCCCGGTTTAGCATCCTCTCGTGGTGTCTATTCCTCAGGTACCCCCTTAGAACAATAGTCTCAAAGCTTGCCATAGGTTAGAAGAAGACTGACGAAGGAGTTCTCTCTATATCGCTTAATTCTCACTTGACTAGCAGCCCAGGGGTAGTAGTAAAGATCGGGTTAGTCTATTGCACGTTTTCTCTTAGCGGATAAAAACAAATACGATACTAAGGACTTATCTCCCGGGTGAAGTGCTCACCGATATCCGTGCGCTTGCGGATTATTTCTCTTTGATTCTTTCGTGTGCGTATCTAGTGTCAACACTCGTTCACTCTGTCAGCTAACGTATGCGACAAGCGAACAAGCACAAATAAATAATCACATAAATACAAATAAGCTCTAAAAATTATGAGATTTTTATGGGAGATAGGTTATGACTTTAGATGAATTTAGAAAGAAGAAGTGATGGAATCGAAGGTCGGATGGAGGAGATATAAATTTTGCAAGGTGTCTGTCCGGATAAATAAACAAGTACTTTTGGAGGGAGGTAGCTGAACTCGTGTATGTGATTTGCTGGAGGCATGCTTGTGCATGTGCTGCTCAGGGCCCGCGCGTCATACGCACATGCATGGGAAGGAAGAGAGAAGCTAGAGGCTACGGAAAACAAAGAAGTACAGGTACGACGATGGTGCTCGTGAGCTAGTCCGCTGTGGCTAGCTCCTGGAGCTTCGCCCGACGGCAATTCTGGCCATCGTTCCCAAAACCGAGAGCATGGGGATGGAGAGGAGGATGAGGGGATTTCAGCAGGATGGCTACCTCGGTAGATTACGGCTTGTAGAGGGAGATCAATGGAGCGGCTTGGAGTTCAGAAAAACAGAGAGGGAGCTCGATTTGTCGAGGATGGAGTTGGACAGCGAGCTCGGTGGTGGAGGGAGAGCAGCTCGGCGTCGGCTTTTATAGGCCGGAAGAGCAGAGCTGTGCCAACGCTCGGCACCCCACCATTGATGGCGGCGCTGTGCTTCGAGCGGCAGCTAGCGAGCGCAACTTGCAGCTGTTGTGTGTGCGTGCTTGCGGGCTTTACAACGCGAAGGTAAATGTGAGGTAGGCAGGGCGGTGCGGCGTAGCAGAGCGATGGGAAGTGATGGGGCAGCATCCCTGGTGAAGGTTCTCGGCATGCAAATATTCTCCACATGCAGATGGACGGTGCCTAATTAGCATGCAAGGTACGAGTGTGTGCTTGCCGTGGGACATAGCTTGTGCCTACAATTTAAATCGTGTTTGCATGCATGCATATTGAATTTTGTATATGCTTCATTAAATACATCCACTTGCATGACCCTACCCATGCAAGCATTCAAAGATGCTAGCTTCACTGAATGCATGCACTTGCTGGCATGCTCATCCACTTGCATGAGCCTAGGCTGATGGCTATGATGGCCATACATTAAATTATTTTATTGTTATCTTATTTTACTATTTATATAAAAATTTTAGAATTATGTTTGTATTTTTGTTTATTTTGTGGGTGTTTGAGGTGGGAAAATTAGATGAAAATTAAGTGTGTTAATTCATATCTTACTTAATGCATATATGGGTATCTTTCCTAATGCTTGATGTGGGTATTTTATAAAGTATTTTTGGTGTTTATTTTAATTTTTTCATTAAAGGCATAGTTGTCTAGTTATGATGCAACATCAGGGATTTCTATGTGTTTTCTTGTCATGGAAGAAGATGGTAATTAATTTATATTAAAATTTGTTAGATTATTTTCGGTTATCTTTCATAATGGTGGAGGCAGGTAAATTATTAGATGCAAAATTGGCAGGTTACTTTATGCATTCTATAATGGCATAGTTGGGTTCTTTAGTGAAACAAATAGACCAATGGTTTTTATTGATGATGATGATGATGATGATGATTAAAGTCTACTAAATAAGAGAACGCATATGTTTCTGTTTTTGTAACTTCTGAGAATTTCTTATATTTATATTTTTCTAATGCGTTGATTAGAATTACTGTGGGGGCTAGCCACTAAATATTAGCCACCATTATTTTTTTATGTCGTTATATAATATTTTTTGCAAATTTCAATTGATTTACATGATATGATATTTTGTATGGTTATTACATTTTTGCAAATTTCCTCCACTAATATAATAGTTTAGTAACATGCTTATGTACTATACACGTATCATTAAATAGCATGTCATACAGTTTAAATGTGATTTCCTCGCGAATTGGAATGTATTAGAGGATGTGTTTTGAAGTAATGATTGTAGGTGCGAACAAATTATAGGAACATATGGAGATCAACATTCTCTACTCTTCCTTCTGATGCACCTGATTTAGATAGGTCACACAATGTCTCATATATATTATCATTAACTACCCTTGTTCAATCCAATTAATATGTAAACATGGGTTGATTCATGTAATATTGACATGTGACATATATATTTTTTTCACTTTAATTTGCATTTGTGTATACGCCCAAGTGTGGAGTAGAGGTTGTAGTGTGGATGGGCAAGAGTTAGTATACGTACAGCTAGCCTGTTGTGGCAGGGCACTCGTCTATGCCACACTAACGTAGATAGAGATCTCGACATCTGCCAAAGCTCGTGTCTATCGCATAAGCAGCGTACCTACAGCAAGAACGGCATAGCATGAGCAAATAAGAGCAGCATATATGCAACAAAAGTAATGTATGTGTATTACACTCATGAATTGATGACATAGGATGATGGGTTTAGCTGCGGCTATGGGATGTCGAGCAATAGCATGTCCAAATTAAACCATGTGGTCCGACGGGTTTTTGAAACATGTACGCCAAAGCTCAAAAGTAGTAGTGATTGATTAGGCAATTGAAAGAACAACTACTACGTACTACCTGATTTATAGATGGCCGGAAGCTCCATGACAGAGAGGAATGCTCGATGTACAGGTTGCAAGCTTGAGAAGTTGATCTACTTTCCCTGATTCATAGATTGAAGCTCCATGATAATGGCCGGCGGTGGCCGGCGGCTGCGACGGCATAGGACATGCTAATACCACGGGAGATATTAGATGGGACACCCCGGCCGTCAGTCGTATCGAGTTAGCAGCAAGATGAGCAAGCCCTGGTGGACATGCTAATACCACGGGAGATATTAGATGGGATGAGAAGTATGCGTCATGGTAAAAAAAAAATATAGTCTACGTTTAGAATATCTGTTAATCTTTATCAGATTAGAATGTCTAGAAGATCTATTATGACGTGTGATAGCTTGTTATATTTTATAATGGCAATGTAGGTAATTAAGATATAAGTTGAGGGGGTTACTTTAATTTATTTTCATAATGGCAATGGTGGGTAATTTTTTTAGAAAATAGAAAATATCTAATGGCTATTAATATTTGCAAAGCTCAATTGATGGTTAGATCTTTCTGATTATTGTGAGAATTTCTTTGATTTATCTTTTTTTCTAGCGCGTCTGGTGAGAGTTAACGTGGAGGCTCCGTTGAAGCCTCTAATTAGTAATAGTAAGATGTGGATCAGAGATGGAAATGATGGAACTCGTTCTAAAGATGGAGCCTAAAATGCAACTGACTGTGATATTGCTCTGGCTCTGGTGGGATCAACTAAACAAATTCAGAGAAGAGGCAAGCAGAAAACCGGCCTTGGAAGTGGCATATAAGTTTCTGGCTATGGGAGGCCAATCCCTATTGCCAGATTTTCGTCAGAACGCAGAATGGACCAAACCTCAGCATGGGAACTTCAAAGTTAATTCTAATGGGGTTCGACCACAGGAACGGTTCGGGAGGCCAGGGATTCATGGTTCGTGATGACCAGGGCGCCATGGTGACTGCAGGTGCAGGTAAAGAACAATTTCTACAGAGTGCCTTCCAAGCAGAATTGCTTGGCTGGTGCAGGTAGAGAACAATTTCTACAAAGTGCCTTCCATGCATATATAGGCTTGGCTGCTTGGCTGGCCTGGAAGCAGGGGCTCAGCTGGGAATAGTCCTGGACACCGATGCCTCTCTTTTGTTTTGACCGAAGTCAGCAAGGGAAATCACAGCCAATTTGTATAAATTTTTTTATAATGCAGACCTGTTTAAATTCGCTCTCATGCGGAGTCAAACCCAGGTCTGATGGGTGCTACTCAAGTGCTCCAACAAATAGGCTGACCGAAGCTTCTGTTGTGACAGCCTTGAAGGATTATGCCTATCACCTATCGGCCATGAGTCTGTTGGGTCTGAAGGCACACTGAACAACCAGAACATATCACATCTTTCTCAATGGCTCAATGTGGTTCTTATGTTCTTATGGTTGTTTCCTTCCTTTGGGTGCAAGATGATAAGAAAAATATTTTCCCGTTTCTGTGCAAAATAAGTAGGGCTGAACACACACACACAATTGTACTGTTAAGCTTTTTTATACCATGAGACTTACTACATTAGCTCACAAATTTATTGTATAGTTGCAACATGAGAGTTTTGTAGAATTGGGCACGATTGAGGGCATCACTTCAGAACCAACTATAGTTAGGGGATGGGTTTTTATCCGGTTTACGGTTAAGGGAGGAAAATCAGACTTTGCCAATAGTTCGGGGAAGAAAATAAGACTTCTTCCATAAAAAATAGAACATTTCTTTGCGAATCTTGCTTCGGGCCTCGGCCATTGGGTCTCTTCCATTCTTCATTCCATGCATCCACGGTCCATCGACATGACCCCCAATTGTGGTGGCCATGGACCACCTCTCGACTTCGCCTTCACAGTTCGCATCAGTATTATGAGCAGACTGGCCCACTTTAGCCCATGGACTCTAGAAGTCTACCTTTTCGTTCTGGTCCTCTTCTCTTGAACGGTTCATAGATAAGAGTAGTGCTTTGTCTAAAAAAAAGATAAGAGTAGTGTCATGAATTGGCTACCCACCAGGATCCAAATCCAGGGCTCGTACCTTTTCCTAGGATTTTCCCAAGGATTTAGCGGTGTTATGCGTTAAGTGGTAAGCAACGTTCCCATCGACGACTAGGCGCTAGTGGTGACTTCGAGAATCTCTAGATCTGCCACGACGAGGCGCCCGTGGTGACTTCGAGAATCTCTAGATCTGCCAGGTACTCAATCTTTCGAAGGTGCTCATAGGGTTATGATTTGTGTACGTGTGTTTATAAGGGTCATTGTGCGTGTGTGTTGTGGGCGTCTGTGTTGTCTCAAAAAATAAGGTAAGAGTAGTGCTAGGGCAAATTTAGATACATGGTACATATATAGTTGGATAACCGTCTTCCCATACATGAAGTAATCTTGTATACATCTTTTTTCATAAAAGCGTTTTGGACATTAGAGACCGTAGAGTTCATGTCTGGGGTTAAACGGTTGGTGAGCAACTTTATGACCATTTTGTCCACTAGATTGATGGACTGATAACATAGAGCCAGTGGATCACACCATCACCGCATGGATTGTGACCGCTTCAAATTAAGCAAAATAGAAAGATAAGTGTCAAACGCTAGAGGACATGGCACGATATGAATGATGTGCTTGAGTAACTCATGTAGAAAGCCAGAAACCAACCATCTGTGCTCTGTTTTGTTGTCTCTTTAGTCTCATCATGCTATTGTGGAGTGTGACACTGTCAAAGAAAATAACCAAATCATACATTCCTTAGTTATTTTTTAGTTTTATTGTTTGGTCTGAATTCTATATTTTCACTCATTTAGAATGACCAATCATGCATCATCTATGTGCATCAATGGCAATAAGAGCCCTATAAATATCCAAAACTACACTTGTCTCAAGGATGGTTGATATGTTGTCTCAAGGATGGTTGATAGGTGTACCTAGCAACAATGGGGGCAACACTACTTTAGTGCTTTAGTGGGATATTAGAGGAACAAACACAACCTTGACTTTGCGTCAAATGCCGCTCTTAGTGCCACTATGCTATATTCAAATTTAGTGCCACTGAAAGAATGAAATCCTCTGTTTTAGTAAGTGGGGAGGACACATTTTTTGAGGAAACTGGAGGGGCAAAAGCCCCTGCAGGAATTTAATAAGAAAACAAAACAGTTTACAAAAAACAGCAGCAAAAGAAAAAAAGGAATAAAAGCTAAATTAAAAGGCAACAGCCAAAGCAAAGAGGCCGAGCTAAGGAACAAAGAAGGAGACGAAAAAAATTAGACAATCAGGAGCTACACCAAATTCTGGAAACTTTGTATCCATTCCTCAAACTGAATGCTGGCACCTTGTTTTACTCTATGCATCAGGAGAAGCAGCTCCTTGAGCAGAAGGTTCTTTGCATTTGCCACTGAAGGTGGAATTCCTCTGAAAATCAAATCGTTTCTTGCTGACCAGATTACCCAACTAACCAAGATGACAGCTGTCATAAAGAATTGGGAATTCAGCTGGTTTTTGAAGGACTGAACAATTTCAGGGAAGCTGTCATTCTGTGTGAGGACTATATCAATCAAGTCCCAGCATTGCACTGCAAATGGACATTCCAGGAAAAGATGAGTACTTGATTCTTCCACACTGTTCAGGCACAATACACAATCAAAAGATTGTAAATTCATGTTTTTTCTCCTTAGAATGTTTCTGGTACTCAGCCTATCCTTCATTAGAAGCCAAAAGAATACTTTGTGCTTGGGTTGGCATAAACATTTCCATAGCCACCTAAAAGCTTGATGAGCATTATGGTGTCCCACTAACACCTTGTACGCTGCTGAGGAACTGAAACTCTTACCCCAATTGTAAGTCCAGATATCTTTGTCTTCTGCAGGTACCATATCATTCAAAGACTGTAACAGTTGCTCCATTTGCAAGAAAGCTTCCTGTGATAATGGCAAGTGAAGATTTAGGATGAAAGAATCCTGAAACAAAACCTTCTGCACAGTTATGACCTTATTCTTTACAAAGGAGAATAGCTCAGGCATTCCAGAACTAAGAACACTGCCAGCCCAGTTATCCTGCCAGAAAAGAACTGTGTTCCCACTTTTCACCTGAACTGACACCAATTCCTTATAATCTTGAAGATATTTCAGCACATCTCTCCACCAAAAAGAACCCTTCTTGACATGCCCAGGTAGCTTGCCATTCCTGTAATGTTTTTCCCAAACCATTTGGACCCAAGGAATATCCCTCCTGTTGTAAAATTTATCTAGATTTTTCAGTAACAAGGCTTCATTCTGTTTTTCAATATCAATCACACCCAATCCTCCCTCCAATTTGGGTTTGCAAACCAGTTCCCATGCCGCCTTTGGTGGCTTTTTTGAGTTTACATCACTTCCCCTCCAAAGGCAGTGTTTCCTGAACCTGTCAATCCTCTTTATTACAGTTTTAGGGAGAGCAAGAGTACACATATAAAAAGTTGGAAGTGAAGTAAAAACAGCATTAGTTAACTCCAGCCTTCCAGCTTCTGACAAGTAGGTAGCCATGGAGCCCAACCTCTTCTCACATCTGTTCATCAATGGCATGAAGTCCTGTATCCTTGGTTTTACCATACCAACTGGTATACCAAGGTAAGTAAAAGGAATTGTTCCTTTGGAGCACCCAAAGGTGTTAGCCAAAAGGTCAAGCCTCTCCTCACTGATATTGATTGGTAGCATCATGGACTTCTGCAAATTGACCTTCAACCCAGTTGCTTCAGAGAAAGTGTTTAGAGCTGATCTTAAGAAAAATAGTTGTCTGGGGTCCCCTTCCACTAACATCAAAGTGTCATCAGCATATTGTAACACAGGAAAATCCTGGTTAGATTCCATAGGGATAGGCAATCTGAGTAACCCTAAGGTTCTTCCCTTATTGATCAAGGACTGAAGGAAGTCTGCAGCAAGAACAAACAGGAGTGGAGACAGTGGATCCCCCTGCCTAACTCCTCTCCTACAAGTAAATCTCTTTCCTGGTGATCCATTTAGAAGTACTGAAGAGGTTGCTGACTGAAAAATTGCTTGCATCCACTCTAGCCATTTCTGTCCAAAGCCTTTCTCTCTCATTATAGTTAGCATTGCTTGATGCTCCATCTTGTCAAATGCTTTCTCAAAGTCCAACTTAATGACAACTATCTCCTTCTTTGAGTGATGACAGAGATGCAAGTACTCCAGAGTCCAGGCCAAGCAATCCTGAATAGTCCTTCCCTTGATAAAGCCATACTGATTGTTATGAACCAACTTAGTGATCATAGGCTGCAACCTATTTGCTAACAATTTGGTCAGTAGTTTAACAGAGCAACTGAGCAGAGAAATTGGCCTATAATCAGCAATCATTCTTGGCCCTTCCACCTTTGGGATCAATGTGATGTAAGAAGAATTGATACTCTGAAGGCAAACCTGGTTGTTATGAAAATCATTGCATAACTTGTAGAAATCGTCCTTGATAGTGGGCCAGCATTTCTTAAGAAACTCATTGGTGAACCCATCTCGTCCAGGTGATTTGTCCATGGGCGGTTTCTTATAATTGAATCAATCTCTACATGAGAGAAGGGTAGTTCCAAGGACTCCAAGTCATTTCTTCTTTGCAAGATACTGGAGGGATCTATACCAAATCTAGTATATTCTGTTATGCCCAGTCTCTCTTTAAAGTCTTGCCAAAGCAGCTGCTCTTTATCCTTATGGGTTACCAAGTGCAGCCCACCTCTCTGTTCTAATTGGGTTATCAGGTTCCCCCTTTTCTTTATTGTTGCTCTTGCATGAAAAAATTTTGTTGTTGCATCACCAAGCTTTACCCACTGGATGGCTCCCCTCTGTCTCCAATAGATTTTCTGAAAATCTAGCAGGTCAAGGAGTTTTGCCTTCAAGATAGCTCTAAAATTCCATTCATGTAGGCAGAGGTCTCTGCACTCCTCAATAATATCCAAAAACTGAATGACCAATTTGCAACTCTCAATTCTCCTTTTGAGACTAGGAAGAGCAGCCTGTTTTTCTTTCAAAGTTTTCCGAGCCTTTTGAATTTTGCAGCTTATGTTCTTAGCACTATCACCACCCGAGGTGTGCTCGAACCATTCTTGTGACAGGGTTTCTTGAAAATTAGGTAACTGCAGCCAGAAGTTTTCGAACATGAAAGCTCTTGGTTTTGGAATCTCAGTTGAGATAGTAACCACACAAGGGCAATGGTCTGAGGGTGTCATGTTAAAGCTACTGGCTGAGGTATTTGGGTACTTCAGACTCCAAGAATTTGATGTGAAAATCCAATCTAGCTTCTCCAGAAGAGGGCTTGGCTGCATATATTAGACCAGGTATATTTCCTTCCCTGTAAGACAATTTCATTTAAGCCTAGCAAACTGATGGCATTATTGAACATGAACATTTCATTTAGGTCTCCACCCTCCCTGTTTCTATCTTCCTCTTTCTAATTAAATTGAAATCTCCCAACACTAACCAATCCACCTCCACCGACATCCGTATCCGCTTGAACCAATCGGTGAAACTTTTCTTTCCCTCGTGTGTACATGGTCCATATACATTAGTAAGGACCCAGGTGTCAGAGTTGTGCATTGAGGATAGCCTTACAGAGATGGAAAACTCATTGGAAAAGATGAGCTCTCCACTGAATAAGGAACTCTTCCAAGCTGTCAGAATGCCCCCAGAGGCTCCAACCGAAGGTAGGAACTCCAGCCTATCAAAGGTTGGTGGGCAAATGTTTCTCAGAAAGCTGACATTAAATTGTTCCTTCTTGGTTTCTTGAAAGCAGATTATATCACAGTGCTTTCTATCACTCTATCTTTAATGGCACTCCATTTTTCACAGAATTAATTCCCCGACATTCCAAGTCATGACCACCCACTTTCTTCCTTGGTTTAGATTCATTTGTAAACACAAGCAGATATAACAATTAACCTAGGTAGAGCTGTGGACATCATCTGCTCCCCCTTGACCTTGGTTCTGACCTCCATCTTGGTCTCCATCCTTCTTCTTCTTTGGTGGGCCATCTGGACCATCATTCTGCTTGTTTGGGCCTCCTTTCTTCTGATTTAGGCCACCCTTCCTCTTGCCAATTGGGCCTGCATGAACCTTCTTTCTCGATAGGGCTTCATCAGAGAGTTCCTCCTCCTCAAGCTGGCAAACTTCCAGTCCCAGCTTCCTGACAACCTGTTTGGACAGTGATGGTGGGTTAGGAGTGCATCCATGACACTTTCTGTCAATACAAGTGTCATTTTTGTAACCCCCACAAATCTGTTTAATTCTTGGGCTCCTCCTCAGACAGGTGTCCACGATGACCTTTTCTTTGTTATTGGGACCCCTTTTCTGTGGACTCACCTCCTCCATCACCTTTGGGTCAAACTGCATCGTGTCTGTTGGCTTCTCTTTTCCAACCTCCAGGCTGTCCAAACTGTGCACAGATGCTGAGAAACAAGAGTGTTTCTTAGGGCAATTAGGTGGAATGAAAAAGTCAATAACACCAGCCCCATCCTCCAAGGAAGCAACAATCTTTGAGGCCAAGAAACTTTTTGTCCATTCAAACATAGAAGGGGACAACAACATTGTTGTGAAAAAATTTGCCCATGTGGATGGAATTGGGGAGTGTATGCTGTTATGACTACCTTGACCAAAGAAGTGTGCCCACATTCTAGTAGCTTCAGCAGTCCTGCTCCTTTCATTCCACACTAGATCAACATCAGGAGCATTGATTAATGCCATGTCAACATTCAGACGAAACGCAACCGATTTCCCCGCTCCCGTTCATTCGTGAGGCATTGCAACATTCTCGCGTTGAAGCCGATCCCCTTCCTGTTCCTGTCCCATCTGTTGAATCTCTCCCTGTTCTACAAGGGGTAGCTGCTGTAACTGATTATGCTGCACCTGAGCATTTTGTTCCTGATTTATATTTTTGGGAAAACCTTCTTCTCTTGGTCCAACCAAATTTTCCACAATAATATCATCAATATGGATGTGCTGGGCTTGATCATCCTCATCCTGATCCATCAGATCCTCTAGCTGAAGTTCCTCTGGAAGAACATTCACCTGAACCATCTGGATGTGCTGCATGTCCTGATCAGCCATTTGCATCAAGTTGTTTTCTTGCGTCAGTAGATTCAGGTTAATGTTTAGATTCTCTACCTGAATATCCACTTCTGCCTGAATAGCCACTTCCTCTCCAGCATTATTTATCAGATCATTAAGATCCAAAAAGCCCCCCTCCATGTCCCCATTTGCAGGTAAGATAGGGTCGATGATCACTTCTATTGGGTCATCTTCCAACTGCAAGGGATGATTGAGATCAATTTGCATCTCCTCAATCTGCTCTGGTTGTTCATTCAGGTTCAGTTCCCTAATGATGTCCTGTCCATGCTGCTGTGGTAACTGAAAATGGGGTTGGGGCCACAGCCCCCACTCACCAGGTTGCCCCTGATTGTTTTGTTCCTGCAGGTTAGCTGGGCCATCAACTATCAGGTTGTTATTCTGCACAATTCCCACATTTTGAATAGACCCAGGGCCCGGTTGTCCTAGCCCAAAGAAATCAAAAGGGGCTCCAACAGGAATTGGGGACTGTGGCCATGGGTCCCCATCTTGCGGCCCAGCTCCTAACAATTTGCTCTGCAAAACCTCACATTGTACCGTCCACGAATCACTTTCCAACCCCTGTGTTTCGAGTAATGATGAACCGAGGCACACCGCAAGTCCACCACTCTAGCTTTCAAAATCAACCCTGCAAGGTTACTCGTGTCATTGCTCCATGACATGAGCTTACCAAATGAAGACAGAGTGTTTCTGATATACTCATCTTCCCAATAGTCCGCGGGAAAGTCCATTAGCAATAACCAACATTCAGTATTAAAATAAGCACGCCTCCAATTCCTTCCCTCATTATGCTTCACAAAGGTAAGATGGACATCCCTAAACTGAATAGGTCCAAAATCCACAAAATGATCCCTATCCACTCTATGAGCAAAACGCACATATGCTTGGCCAAGTGATGTCTGCTGAATCTCAGAGTACTCTAAACGCCTTTCAGTGAAGAACTCATCAAGGATCTCGACAACGTTGGGGAAGAGGATCTCATTACCAGGAAGTGGATCAATCAGGACGATGGCCAGGTCTTCATTCTTGGCCGGTGGACGAGACGAGGCCACAGCACGAACCACCGACACTCGGTGCTCCACCTCCCTCCACTCCAGATGCTCCGGAATGAAGGGCTGCGGGTCAGCGCGACGGAATGCCATGCTCAAGTGATCATCGGAGTGATGCAGAGGTGCACAAGCTGATCGGGAGTGATTCTGGTTGTGCAAGCTGTGGTTTTCGGCGGCAGAGTTTTTGCCAGCCTCGAACTGGAGGGATGGCAAAGAGTTAACTATGAAGGTAGGCGATGGGTTAATAGCCGGAGTCCGGTCAGAGGGTTGAGGCGTTTCAGCTTCGTGGCCCACCGCCATGGATTGGCCAGAAGTTTCCAAGGAACAGTAATTGCCGGCGCATTTTCCACCGGAGCCCATCCCGGATTTACGGCCTTGACCAGGTTCAGCGAAAGATTCATAAACCGGTGGGCTTGAAGAGCTCGGCATGCTAGCAGAACGAAACCAGCCTGAGACATCAACTGTCCCCGTCTTGCCATTACTAGGCCATCCCGAGCCATTGACTACCACGGCTTTGCTGCCATTCGGCCAAGTATATTTTTGCCGCACATAATCTTTAGGTGCCAGATTGTGTCCCCTGTGGGAATCTTGTGGCGCGACGCACGACGCGGCAACATGTCCCCAGCCCCAGCACGCTCGGCATCGGATTGGTTGGTTGCAGCGGCTTCTCTGATGATTCTTGGACAAACATCTTGAGCACAAATTCAAATTTGAATTCTGGTCTAAAACAGAGTGGTCCTCCCCTTGCTGCTGCTGCTTGTTCATCGGCCTTTGTTCATGATGAACCTGCCTCGACGTTCGTGCCTCTGGCTGTGGCGGTGGCTCAGCTGCCGGAAACTGAATCCGGGTATGAACCGGTCGTCTGCCAACAGGGATCGAGTTTGCTCCCGTTAGTGGAGGAGATTTGACTGCTTCAACGAACGATTTCTTGCCCTTGTCCTTAGCAGCAACATGATCCCAGGACTCATTTTCTTCCCTCAAGAACAAGCTGAGCTGACGGCGCCAGTTTGGTCCACCGTTTCCCCAAAGATGGAAGAAGACCTTGTAAAGTTTGCATTCAAAAAAATCCAAATTGTGGATGAAGAAGCCGACAGGTTTCGCGGCAACAACGAAACGAAACACACGATCTCCCAGCTGAGAAACTCTGAAGTCTGAAGCCACACCACCAATGGTGGCTTGCAGGATGGAGCCAACCGAGTTGCAAGAAAGGCGAAACTTGCATCTACCAAAAGAAGCCACCAAGAAGAAC
This sequence comes from Themeda triandra, assembly GCA_018135685.1. Classification (NCBI taxonomy): domain Eukaryota; kingdom Viridiplantae; phylum Streptophyta; class Magnoliopsida; order Poales; family Poaceae; genus Themeda; species Themeda triandra. Next base: position 102,719 of record JAENPR010000960.1, on the reverse strand, counting down.
GAATCCTTTCCCAGAGCAGGATTAGACACTGGCAAATTAAATTCCTCACGAATTTTGGCCTCAATGAGGAGGCCTGTGGTGAAGGACAGGCCAGCAAGCTCCATGGCAGGCAGAGAAGAGAGAAAGCTACCTCAAAGGGAGATGAAGAACGGAGCCCACAGCGGTGCCTCCACGGAGCCTGGAGCCAACCAAGCTATCCCGGCGTTTCCATGGGCGACACCAGAGCGTACAGGGAGGAGGCCTCCGGTAGCAGAGTAGATCCGGCGGTGGGAGCCCCCGGGAGCGGCGGCGCGCCCGCCAACAGTCGCTGCGCGGAGGGGCCTGGCTAGCACTCCATCGAGAGAGGCCCCTGGCAGCAGGAGGTCCGGTCGGGCGGGGCGGCCGAGCTGGGCGCGGCGCGGCGCCGCCGGCGTGGGCGCGCGATAGTATACCTCGGCTTTCCTAGGTTGGTGCGAGCAATGAGAAGCTCCGGGGAGGACACATTCATCGAAGAAGGGTAAGAAGGCAGCAAAGAAGACTAACACATATCCGACAACAGATGCTGGGAACTCTGTTAGTGGCTGATGGGCTGTAAACCTTTTAGTTTGGGTATTGGTCGTGCCTCAAAGGGCTTTAATAACTGATTTAGAGTTGATTCGGTGGTGTTGGGCGTGTATATAAGCTCGGTTGTAACCGTTTGCTGAACTCGTTCTCCGAACTCGATCTACTTGTTCTTCGGACCTATCTCCTGCTGTTCTTCTAAATCTTTCCCAAATTCTTGTTGTTTCTCGCCCCAAACTCCAATCCAATCCAGCTTATCCATTGTGTTATAATCCGGAACACCAACATTCTCAAAGTTCCCAACTGTTTTAGTTTGGGACTCTTGATTTTTTTTCTTTCTATTTTTCATATAACTTATAGCTAGCAAGTGGGCGCCACTTCAATAGGAAGTGGGCACCACTTCCGCCTTGGGCGCGGGCTTCGCCACGGATGGGCGCGGCTCCATCGGGCCGTGGGTCGCCGTGGGCGAGGCGACGAGAAGGCGCGTAACCGCCGGCGCAAGGCTGTGGCACCACGGGGATGTAGCGAGGATCGCCGTTGCACTTGGATTGGGTCATCACGGAATGGGATCAGCGCTATCCTGATCATTGCGGGTTTCGGTTCAGATTTTTTTTTGGGTCCCCATCGTGATTTCCTACAGGATTGTAGTGTCGCAGCTCTTCGAATTTTGATTGAACAATGGAAGTCTTTACTCTTTAGCCTCGAGCAGATGGCGGCGGTCATGTGATCGATCGATCCTCCGTTTTTGTTTCAATCTCGTTCAGTGCTGCTCTGTTTCGCGAATACAAATACTATGCTCTCTCGACTCGAACCACCAATCTAATCTAATCCATGGTAATGGCATTGCAGGGTGCTTGACAAGATTTGGTTCGAGAGCCCGACGGACAAGTCAAAGCCGGATGCGCACTGGAGCTCTAGACCGAAAAGGCCGTCCTCCGCGTCCCGCACCGCCGCAGCCGCGGCCTTCCACAACCTCCCCGATAGTGGCCCCGGCGGCCGCCCTTCTCCCCGCTCGCAAAGAGATGAGACAGGAGTAGAGAAAGATGAGATGGACATGTGATGATGTGGCATGGTGATATACCGATATGGCACCACGTAGGCTAAAATCGGTTTGAAACCTCCAAGGGAGCAAAAGTAAACGGTATTCAAAGTTGGGGGAGAGTTTTTATCCGATTTTATGGTTAAGTGAGGAAAATCAGACTTTGCCAATAGTTGAGAGAGGGAAATAGGACTTCTTCCATAAAAAATAGAACATTTCGTCCCGAATCTTGCTTCTCAGCCTCCGGCCATCGTCTCATCCATTCTTCATTCCATGCATCCATGGTCCATCTAACATAGCCCCAATTGTGGTGGCCATTGACCACCTCTAGATTTCGCCTTCACGCTCGCATCATTATTATGAGCAGATCGGCCCACTTTAGCCCATGCACTCTAGAAGTCTACCTTTTGGTTCTAGCCCTTGTCTCTTGAAGGGTTCATAGATAAGAGTAGTGCTTTGTCTAAAAAAAAACATAAGAGTAGTATCGCGAGTTGGCTTATAGTCCAATAGTAGGACGGTCCAATGACGCTACTCACCACTGGTTCAAATCTCGGTGCTCGCACCTTTTTCTCGGGATTTTCCCAAGGATTTACCGGCGTTATGGCTTAAGTGATAAACAACGTTCCCGCGACGACAAGGCGCCAAAGATGACTTTGAGAATCTCTAGATATGTCGAGTGCTCAGCCCTTCGAAGTTGTTCATTGGGGTAGGGTTTGTGTACGTGTGTTTATAGGAGTGAGTATGCGTGCGTGTTGTGGACGTCTACGTTGTACTATGTAATTCTCAAAAAAAAAAAAAGAGTAGTGCCAGGGAAAATTTAGGTACATGGTACATATATAGTAGGATAACCGTTTGCCCATACATTAGTTATCATGTATACGTTTTTTTGATAAAAGCATTTTCCTCTTATTAGTTATCGTGTAATAAGAGCCCTATAAATATCCAAGACTACACTTTTCTCAAGGGTGGTTGATATGTCGTCTCAACGATGGTTGATAGGTGTACCTAGCAACAATTGGGGCAACACTACTTTAGTGCTTTAGTGGGATACTAGCCACTGCTGCCCGCGCTTCGCTGCGGGTGATGTGCTTGGTATAGCTGCAGGTGATGTGCTTGGTATAGAAAATCTTGGGCGTCCAGGGCGACGCCAAACAGCCTGAGGCGGTCGCCATATCCATAAGCTGCCGCGCGTGGGAAAGGGAAGGAGCCCTGGGTGGGCGCGCGGGAAAAGGAAGCGACCCAGGGCGGGAAATCGCTCGCACGCCGGACTTCTCCCGCCTTCAGTCCGCGCGCGGCTCAAGGAAATCGTGCCGAAATCAAGAGGGATTGAGAGAGATAGGGGACTGAGAAGAGAGAGGGAGAGGCAGACCCGCTGGAGTTCCTTCCCCACTCGCGGCCTGGTCCCGCTCGTCCTCCTATGACACCTGTCCCATCGCTCTGCTCACGATCGTTGTGTCGTATTCACCCCGTTGGGTCACATCTGGTCTCGTTCACCCATGCTTCCTTTCTCCCTCTTTTCTGCACTCATGTCAGTCCTCCGTGTTCACCCCTGCGTTCGTACTCGACATCTCCGTGTGGCCTCGGTCATTCACTCATCTCACGTCACGTGAATTCTGCTGTTTCCCCTTGAGCGTGATGCCACGGCCATGCCGCCAAAGCCAACGATGCTGGCACACTCGAGCCCCAGCCCCACCTATCAACTCGTCCCAACCACCCACTATAGTCACTCATCGTTCCTTTCCTTGTTAAATACAGTCCCCATCAGACCGGTCAAGCTTCTCGGAGAAGCCTTGCCCAAACCTCTACAAAAGAGAGCCACCCAGTTGTCTTCAACATACCCCACGCCGCTAACCATTCCCCAACCTTCTTCCTTCCCCGAGCAAAAGCCCATGGCCTCACAAGGGCCACTATGCCCCCGGCTTCGCCTCACCAACCCTCCTATCCAGCCCCATAAGGCAAGCGGGAGGAATTTGGACCAAGAAGACTGCCAAAGGGCATAGAGGGATTTCCTAAGCTTCGTATACCACCACGCAAAGGGCTAGGAATCCGAGGTCATCCCGAGTATGAAGGCCGTGAGTTCGTAGAGCATGGCATCGAGCGGTGTGAAGTCACCGTCTACATCGGGAGGAGTGAGAACTCCCCGGCGTAAATGGTTGGAGCACCACCACCATTGGCTTTCGCTTCCCGACACTTATCAAGCCGTAGCTCGCAAGGCCCCGCAAATCCTATGCTAGATCTATGCATCCCCTTGCCCGCGGCCCGATGAGGTTCTTTCCGCCTTCGGACCAGACTCTCCATTCGGAGAACCCGCATGGAGGCTCGCGAGGACGTCCCCGCAGCGCCGACCCCACCGTGGTATCCCTGGCCACGTATCTACTGGCCTTGGATCAACACCACGACCAGCTGGCCGTCGAGTTGAGGAAGTGCATCATCCGAGCCGAAGAGGCCGAGCTCTTCATCCGGAAGCTCCATGTGAGCCTTGCCATGGCACGTGCCCAAGTTGCCACCGCCGAAAGCCGTGAGACCGTTACCGCTGAAGCCATGCGGGAGGCGGGAGAATGCTACACCAAGCAGCTGAGAGATGCCTACCTCGTCGCCCGAGACCAACGAACGACGCCTGCCCCGAACGGGCAGTGGCTCCCGATCATGGAAGGGATACCCATCTATCCTTGGGAGTGGGAGAGGAATGTGGTAGCACCCACCACTCCACCGCCCACTCCTATGGAAGCCTCCGAGGTTGAGTCTCCCCTTCTCTGCACACAGCCCAATCCTACCGAAGAGCCTCAGGAGAATAGCCGTGAAGCCATCTGCCTCGACGAAGTAGATTAGCTGCCATGGAGATGTACCTTGGTTCTGTAGTATGTGTCCTTGCACTTCTCCAAATGTTGTACCCTTCCGTTGTACTTTGAAGCAATGTGTTCGTCTTGCAGCCTTATGAAGTTGTGTGCGGTCTTTTGAAAAAGCGTATTGTTTCCATACAATAATTATGTTTATGTGTGTTTAATATCTTGGTAATCACAATTAGTAAGGATGATTAGGTAGTCGCTTAGTTCTAGGTAGCGGTATAGCTTTTTCGTATAGTTTTAGACTTATGCGAGATAACCGTTGCCATCCTCTTTTCCTTTACAAATTGATGCCCTCGGCTCTCGCCTTCATGTTCGTACCGACCCCCATCCCGTTTCCATTGTACCCGTCTCGTAGTTGTTAAGCTCGCCTAGTCGCATGAGGCAAGTGATGTACCAGGAGGTGTGAGAGCGAATGCACGTATGTTGGTACCCATGGGAGGGCATTTGGAATCCGTTGTGCATGTTTGGATGATAGAGAACACTGTGTTGACTAATTGTGGATGTCCCAAAAACATTTGAATTAAATCTGTTGTGGGATTTGATTTCCTTGTTGAGTAAGGCGTCCTTGTTGCCCGAATCTTCCCTTGCAACACTCCTCTATTCTGTGGTCTATGAGCCCACTGCCTTCACTATGTGTAAATTGGTGATAGTCGCCTGGTTGAAAGCTTATGGTGCCGCGACGAAACCGAGGGCCCCTCGTGGAATAGCTATCGCAGATGACGCCGTCGACACGCACCGGTATCGAGGTTGTTAATTAGGTACTTTTACCAAGTTACACCGCCGTATTACTCTTGCAAAACAATATTCTCCTAAATATATATTCTTGTGTTCAATTGGGAAATCCAAAACAAGTTGATGGAGTAGTGCTCTTTCCAAAGTGACCGAGTTAACATGGCTTTTGAAGAGGAGAAAGATGACCAAGAAAAGTTATACCGTGGGTGATTGAATCATCCGAGTTGATGTCATTTCGTGCATGTCGGTTCGCCGTCGCCGCGTGCCGAGGACCCATCCGTGCCCCGCTCTCACGTGGACGCGTCGGCATGCCGCACTCGCCGCCCTCGCACGCGCTCCTTCTTTTCCTGCACCCCCGTCGGCTCTCGACCCTCGCCCTCGTTCCCGTATCGGACCCCCTCTTCTTTCTTTTGGACACAGTCACTGCACGGCTCCTCGCCGAGCGAATCCCATCCCCCTTTCCCTTTCTCCCCACTCGCAGTGGAAGCGTGCCATGGTTGACATTCTTCTTATTTTGGGTGACTCATCGGCGATTCTTTTCCATCCGTCTCTAATTCCGTTGTGCTGCACCGCCACCTATGCCCACCTAGCTATAAGGAGCCACCCTGCGTGCCTCTTCTTCATTTCCATCCCAAGATCTGAAGTAGTGTTCGGGTGGAGAAACTCGGGAAGTAACCAAGTTGGGAGAAGAAGCAAGACGGGGTTGCAAGATCCACCGTTGCTCGTGGATCTAGAGTTGCCAACTTGAAGGTAAGAAGAGATATGTTTTTCGTTGAAAAAGTTCTAATTTGCCTTGGGTTAATTTTGGTCATAGGGTTCATGATGGTCAAGTTCTCGCCCACTTGTTTCTCGGACCTGTTGGGTATTCGCCATGTTGTGGATAAATATTTTCTTGCTACTCCTTCACCGCCCCTGTTTTGGTCGATTTCTGGATTCTCTCTAAAATTCCGAGTGGTTTAGTGTTTGAAGCTGTGTAATCTTCCGTGTAATTCCAGATCTCGTGAAATATAATCGTATTTTTCCCTCCGTCTAAGGGGGGTTGATTGTAACACCTCTCGGTATTACAAGTTTGCTTAGCCCCAAGATTAACTATTTCCACATGTTTTAAAATTTTAAAACAATTTCTATAAACAAAAAAAATATGACTTGTATGTTGCTTAAGTCAAGTGTGATGAGTTGGTGGTGATGAGAACGTGACTTTTCTTTTGGAAGCTCAACAATTTGATATGAAATTCAATTCGGCCTCAATCCTATGTTTTCCAAAGTCTAAAAGTATCGTGACATGTTTCTAATTGTATATAATTATTATCCATATGTTTTCGTAGAAATATATGTATACACATATATATGAATTACAAAGAAAATGGCGGACGATGAGCGAGGAAGACGAACACCAGTACTCGTAAAAGACAATTGTAACCCAGCAATCCCTAATTGGAAAAACATCACAGAAGAGGAAAAGAAGTCCCTATGGGACCGTCTATTGCTCCCATATAAATTTTGTAATTTTTAGAGCTCATTTGCTGCCGCCACACTGCACGTTCGTGTCACAAATGCTGAGGTCACGTGGTCGCGTGGCATCGCTATGCTGCTGCCTTGCTGCGGTCACTGCTTACCTTTCCCTGTGCTGTGCACTGCTTGGTGCTTGCCTTTCCCTGTGCTGTGCACTGCTGCTGCCGTCGTCGTCGTTTCCAGTGCTCGTGGAGCACGTGGTCTCCATGGTCTCAACGTCGTTTAGCCATTAATGGTATGCATGCACCGCGCTTCAGCCTGGCCTAATCATTGCATACATACAAGGATGCCGGCTATGGAGTACTACTTCATCTGGGTAGAATTTGTATCTAACGCATCAAAATAAGGCCTCGTTTAGATCGCCGATTCGGGGGTGGCCGATTCTGCACAGTGCCACCCCCGAGCACTGTAGCAGTTTTGTCTTTTTGTGTTAATAATTGTCCAAATCTTGATTAATTAGTCTCAAAATGTTTGTCTCGTAAAGTACAATAAAACTGTGTAATTAGTTTTTGATTTCATCTACATTTAGTACTTCATGCATATGTAAACATTTTGATGTGATGGAGAATCTTCTTTTTGCATAGTGGAATTTGAGGGTAAATTTTGGGATCTAAACAAGACCTAAAACATACGTGGATACCTTGGGTGTTACACTGTCCTAGCTGACAGATTCATGAATGTAAGGGAGCAGGCACATGTGCTATAAATTCTCCTCATGTTGTAATTTTTTTTGCATGTGAAGGACAATGTAATTTTTACATTGTTGTTGCATGCTCATATTGTAGTAACTTTTCTGCATGTGAATGACAGCTGCAACTTATTTTTCTACATGTGAAGGACAGCCATAATTTTTACATTTCCGTGTACAGTATACGCCTCTTTTCTGCGCTCATGTCAGTCCTCCGTGTTCACCCCTGCATTCGTACTCGACATCTCCGTGTGGCCTCGGTCATTCACTCGTCTCACGTCACGTGAATAGGCTGGACTTGCCTCCGTTGACGTCCTGATCAGCAAACTCCTGCTGGCAGTCCGGGTCCTCGGCGCCAAACTCGTGGTACTCGCCTCCGGCGTCCTCGTTCCCTGGCTCGTTCACTCTGTCAGCTAATGTATGCGACAAGCGAACAAGCACAAATAAATAATCACATAAATACAAATAAGCTCTAAAAATTATGAGATTTTTATGGGAGATAGGTTATGACTTTAGATGAATTTAGAAAGAAGAAGTGATGGAATCGGAGGTCGGATGGAGGAGATATAAATTTTGCAAGGTGTCTGTCCGGATAAATAAACAAGTACTTTTGGAGGGAGGTAGCTGAACTCGTGTATGTGATTTGCTGGAGGCATGCTTGTGCATGTGCTGCTCAGGGCCCACGCGTCATACGCACATGAATGGGAAGGAAGAGAGAAGCTAGAGGCTACGGAAAACAAAGAAGTACAGGTACGACGATGGTGCTCGTGAGCTAGTCCGCTGTGGCTAGCTCCTGGAGCTTCGCCCGACGGCAATTCTAGCCATCGTTCCCGAAACCGAGAGCATGGGGATGGAGAGGAGGATGAGGGGATTTCAGCAGGATGGCTACCTCGGTAGATTACGGCTTGTAGAGGGAGATCAATGGAGCGGCTTGGAGTTCAGAAAAACAGAGAGGGAGCTCGATTTGTCGAGGATGGAGTTGGACAGCGAGCTCGGTGGTGGAGGAGAGCAGCTCGGCGTCGGCTTTTATAGGCCGGAAGAGCAGAGCTGTGCCAACGCTCGGCACCCCACCATTGATGGCGGCGCTGTGCTTCGAGCGGCAGCTAGCGAGCGCAACTTGCAGCTGTTGTGTGTGCGTGCTTGCGGGCTTTACAACGCGAAGGTAAATGTGAGGTAGGCAGGGCGGTGCGGCGCGTAGCAGAGCAGTGGAAGTGATGGGGCAGCATCCCTGGTGAAGGTTCTCGGCATGCAAATATTCTCCACATGCAGATGGACGGTGCCTAATTAGCATGCAAGGTACGAGTGTGTGCTTGCCGTGGGACATAGCTTGTGCCTACAATTTAGATCGTGTTTGCATGCATGCATATTGAATTTTGTATATGCTTCATTAAATACATCCACTTGCATGACCCTACCCATGCAAGCATTCAAAGATGCTAGCTTCACTGAATGCATGCACTTGCTGGCATGCTCATCCACTTGCATGAGCCTAGGCTGATGGCTATGATGGCCTGCTTCATCTGGGCCATACAATCTCTATCGAACGTACCACTCAAATGAAGGTTACGTGGATATGCAATTTATTTTTCCGCATGTGAAGGACAGCTACAATTTTTATTTTGTCGTTGCTTGCATGTAAGCTCATTCAATTTTTCATCCAGTTCATTGAATTGGCATAAATGTAGGAAGGATGGACGTTGCAAGCATGCTCATTTAATTTTCCATCCACTCACTTCATTAAATGCGTTCTTTACATGCATGAAGGAAGGTTGTGAGCAGAAATATCTGGACCGCAGAATTTCTACCTAACGCACCAGTAAACAAAGTGGTAGACAGTGGTTGACGGTGGCAATAGAAATCAATGACATGACTACACACTACAATACATGCGGAAAGGACGGTCAGTGGTGAGCAACTGCATCTGACCGTGGCTGCATTGAATGCATTGTTTGCATACATGTGAAAAGGATGGCCGGTGGTGAGCAACTGCATCTGGCCGTGGAATTTCTATCTAACACACCACCTGAATTAAGCTTACGTGGATACGCTGGGAGGCCGCCTATGCGGCGTGCCTCCATATCTCTAATTGGAGGAATAAACACAACCCTGACTTTGCGTCGTGCCACTCTTAGTGCCACTATGCTATATTCAAATTTAGGTCATCAGGGATTTCTATGTGTTTTCTTGTCATCGAAGAAGATGGTAATTAATTTATATTAAAATTTGTTAGATTATTTTCGGTTATCTTTCATAATGGTGGAGGCAGGTAAATTATTAGATGCAAAATTGGCAGGTTACTTTATGCATTCTATAATGGCATAGTTGGGTTCTTTAGTGAAACAAATAGACCAATGGTTTTTATTGATGATGATGATGATGATGATGATTAAAGTCTACTAAATAAGAGAACGCATATGTTTCTGATTTTTGTAACTTCTGAGAATTTCTTATATTTATATTTTCTAATGCGTTGATTAGAATTACTGTGGGGGCTAGCCACTAAATATTAGCCACCATTATTTTTTTATGTCGTTATATAATATTTTTTGCAAATTTCAATTGATTTACATGATATGATATTTTGTATGGTTATTACATTTTTGCAAATTTCCTCCACTAATATAATAGTTTAGTAACATGCTTATGTACTATACACGTATCATTAAATAGCATGTCATACAGTTTAAATGTGATTTCCTCGCGAATTGGAATGTATTAGAGGATGTGTTTTGAAGTAATGATTGTAGGTGCGAACAAATCATAGGAACATATGGAGATCAACATTCTCTACTCTTCCTTCTGATGCACCTGATTTAGATAGGTCACACAATGTCTCATATATATTATCATTAACTACCCTTGTTCAATCCAATTAATATGTAAACATGGGTTGATTCATGTAATATTGACATGTGACATATATATTTTTTTCACTTTAATTTGCATTTGTGTATACGCCCAAGTGTGGAGTAGAGGTTGTAGTGTGGATGGGCAAGAGTTAGTATACGTACAGCTAGCCTGTTGTGGCAGGGCACTCGTCTATGCCACACTAACGTAGATAGAGATCTCGACATCTGCCAAAGCTCGTGTCTATCGCATAAGCAGCGTACCTACAGCAAGAACGGCATAGCATGAGCAAATAAGAGCAGCATATATGCAACAAAAGTAATGTATGTGTATTACACTCATGAATTGATGACATAGGATGATGGGTTTAGCTGCGGCTATGGGATGTCGAGCAATAGCATGTCCAAATTAAACCATGTGGTCCGACGGGTTTTTGAAACATGTAAGCCAAAGCTCAAAAGTAGTAGTGATTGATTAGGCAATTGAAAGAACAACTACTACGTACTACCTGATTTATAGATGGCCGGAAGCTCCATGACAGAGAGGAATGCTCGATGTACAGGTTGCAAGCTTGAGAAGTTGATCTACTTTCCCTGATTCATAGATTGAAGCTCCATGATAATGGCCGGCGGTGGCCGGCGGCTGCGACGGCATAGGACATGCTAATACCACGGGAGATATTAGATGGGACACCCCGGCCGTCAGTCGTATCGAGTTAGCAGCAAGATGAGCAAGCCCTGGTGGACATGCTAATACCACGGGAGATATTAGATGGGATGAGAAGTATGCGTCATGGTAAAAAAAAAAAATATAGTCTACGTTTAGAATATCTGTTAATCTTTATCAGATTAGAATGTCTAGAAGATCTATTATGACGTGTGATAGCTTGTTATATTTTATAATGGCAATGTAGGTAATTAAGATATAAGTTGAGGGGGTTACTTTAATTTATTTTCATAATGGCAATGGTGGGTAATTTTTTTAGAAAATAGAATATATCTAATGGCTATTAATATTAGCAAAGCTCAATTGATGGTTAGATCTTTCTGATTATTGTGAGAATTTCTTTGATTTATCTTTTTTTCTAGCGCGTCTGGTGAGAGTTAACGTGGAGGCTCCGTTGAAGCCTCTAATTAGTAATAGTAAGATGTGGATCAGAGATGGAAATGATGGAACTCGTTCTAAAGATGGAGCCTAAAATGCAACTGACTGTGATATTGCTCTGGCTCTGGTGGGATCAACTAAACAAATTCAGAGAAGAGGCAAGCAGAAAACCGGCCTTGGAAGTGGCATATAAGTTTCTGGCTATGGGAGGCCAATCCCTATTGCCAGATTTTCGTCAGAACCCAGAATGGACCAAACCTCAGCATGGGAACTTCAAAGTTAATTCTAATGGGGTTCGACCACAGGAACGGTTCGGGAGGCCAGGGATTCATCGTTCGTGATAACCAGGGCGCCATGGTGACTGCAGGTGCAGGTAAAGAACAATTTATACAGAGTGCCTTCCATGCAGAATTGCTTGGCTGGTGCAGGTAGAGAACAATTTCTACAAAGTGCCTTCCATGCATATATAGGCTTGGCTGCTTGGCTGGCCTGGAAGCAGGGGCTCAGCTGGGAATAGTCCTGGACACCGATGCCTCTCTTTTGTTTTGACCGAAGTCAGCAAGGGAAATCACAGCCAATTTGTATAAATTTTTTTATAATGCAGACCTGTTTAAATTCGCTCTCATGCGGAGTCAAACCCAGGTCTGATGGGTGCTACTCAAGTGCTCCAACAAATAGGCTGACCGAAGCTTCTGTTGTGACAGCCTTGAAGGATTATGCCTATCACCTATCGGCCATGAGTCTGTTGGGTCTGAAGGCACACTGAACAACCAGAACATATCACTTCTTTCTCAATGGCTCAATGTGGTTCTTATGTTCTTATGGTTGTTTCCTTCCTTTGGGTGCAAGATGATAAGAAAAATATTTTCCTGTTTCTGTGCAAAATAAGTAGGGCTGAACACACACACAATTGTACTGTTAAGCTTTTTTATACCATGAGACTTACTACATTAGCTCACAAATTTATTGTATAGTTGCAACATGAGAGTTTTGTAGAATTGGGCACGATTGAGGGCATCACTTCAGAACCAACTATAGTTAGGGGATGGGTTTTTATCCGGTTTTACGGTTAAGGGAGGAAAATCAGACTTTGCCAATAGTTCAGGGAAGAAAATAAGACTTCTTCCATAAAAAATAGAACATTTCTTTGCGAATCTTGCTTCTGGGCCTCTGGCCATTGGGTCTCTTCCATTCTTCATTCCATGCATCCACGGTCCATCTGACATGACCCCCAATTGTGGTGGCCATGGACCACCTCTGGACTTCGCCTTCACAGTTCGCATTAGTATTATGAGCAGACTGGCCCACTTTAGCCCATGGACTCTAGAAGTCTACCTTTTCGTTCTGGCCCTCTTCTCTTGAACGGTTCATAGATAAGAGTAGTGCTTTGTCTAAAAAAAAGATAAGAGTAGTGTCACGAATTGGCTATCCACCAGGATCCAAATCCAGGGCTCGTACCTTTTCCTAGGATTTTCCTAAGGATTTAGCGGTGTTATGCGTTAAGTGGTAAGCAACGTTCCCATCGACGACTAGGCGCTAGTGGTGACTTCGAGAATCTCTAGATCTGCCACGACGAGGCGCCCGTGGTGACTTCGAGAATCTCTAGATCTGCCAGGTACTCAATCTTTCGAAGGTGCTCATAGGGTTATGATTTGTGTACGTGTGCTTATAAGGGTCATTGTGCGTGTGTGTTGTGGGCGTCTGTGTTGTACTGTGTAATTCTCAAAATATAAGGTAAGAGTAGTGCTAGGGCAAATTTAGATACATGGTACATATATAGTTGGATAACCGTCTTCCCATACATGAAGTAATCTTGTATACATCTTTTTTCATAAAAGCGTTTTGGACATTAGAGACCAGAGAGTTCATGTCTAGGGTTAAACGGTTGGTGAGCAACTTTATGACCATTTTGTCCACTAGATTGATGGACTGATAACAGAGAGCCAGTGGATCACACCATCACCGCATGGATTGTGACCGCTTCAAATTAAGCAAAATAGAAAGATAAGTGTCAAACGCTAGAGGACATGGCACGATATGAATGATGTGCTTGAGTAACTCATGCAGAAAGCCAGAAACCAACCATCTGTGCTCTGTTTTGTTGTCTCTTTAGTCTCATCATGCTATTGTGGAGTGTGACAATGTCAAAGAAAATAACCAAATCATACATTCCTTAGTTATTTTTTAGTTTTATTGTTTGGTATGAATTCTATATTTTCACTCATTTAGAATGACCAATCATGCATCATCTATGTGCATCAATGGCAATAAGAGCCCTATAAATATCCAAAACTACACTTGTCTCAAGGATGGTTGATATGTTGTCTCAAGGATGGTTGATAGGTGTACCTAGCAACAATGGGGGCAACACTACTTTAGTGCTTTAGTGGGATATTAGAGGAACAAACACAACCTTGACTTTGCGTCGTGCCGCTCTTAGTGCCACTATGCTATATTCAAATTTAGTGCCACTGAAAGAATGAAATCCTCTGTTTTAGTAAGTGGGGAGGACACATTCATCGAAGAAGGGTAAGAAGGCAGCAAAGAAGACTAACACATATCCGACAACAGATGCTGGGAACTCTGTTAGTGGCTGATGGGCTGTAAACCTTTTAGTTTGGGTATTGGTCGTGCCCAGTGGGCTTTAATAACTGATTTAGAGTTGATTCGGTGGTGTTGGGCGTGTATATAAGCTCGGTTGTAACCGTTTGCTGAACTCGTTCTCTGAACTCGATCTACTTGTTCTTCTGGACCTATCTCCTACTGTTCTTCTAAATCTTTCCCAAATTCTTGTTGTTTCTCGCCCCAAACTCCAATCCAATCCAGTTATCCATTGTGTTATAATCCGGAACACCAACATTCTCAAAGTTCCCAACTATTTTAGTTTGGGACTCTTGATTTTTTTTTCTTTCTATTTTTCATATAACTTATAGCTAGCAAGTGGGCGCCACTTCAATAGGAAGTGGGCACCACTTCCGCCTTGGGCGCGGGCTTCGCCACGGATGGGCGCGGCTCCATCGGCCGTGGGTCGCCGTGGGCGAGGCAGACGAGAAGGCGCGTAACCGCCGGCGCAAGGCTGTGGCACCACGGGGATGCAGCGAGGATCGCCGTTGCACTTGGATTGGGTCATCACGGAATGGGATCAGCGCTATCCTGATCATTGCGGGTTTCGGTTCAGATTTTTTTTTGGTCCCCATCGTGATTTCCTACAGGATTGTAGTGTCGCAGTCTTCGAATTTTGATTGAACAATGGAAGTCTTTACTCTTTAGCCTCGAGCAGGATGGCGGCGGTCATGTGATCGATCGATCCTCTGTTTTTGTTTCAATCTCGTTCAGGCTGCTCTGTTTCGCGAATACAAATACTATGCTCTCTGACTCTGAACCACCAATCTAATCTAATCCATGGTAATGGCATTGCAGGGTGCTTGACAAGATTTGGTTCGAGAGCCTGACGGACAAGTCAAAGCTGGATGCGCAGCTGGAGCTCTAGACCGAAAAGGCCGTCCTCCGCGTCCCGCACCGCCGCAGCCGCAGCCTTCCACAACCTCCTGATAGTGGCCCCGGCGGCCGCCCTTCTCCCCGCTCGCAAAGAGAGATGAGACAGGAGTAGAGAAAGATGAGATGGACATGTGATGATGTGGCATGGTGATATACTGATATGGCACCACGTAGGCTAAAATCGGTTTGAAACCTCCAAGGGAGCAAAAGTAAACGGTATTCAAAGTTGGGGGAGAGTTTTTATCCGATTTTATGGTTAAGTGAGGAAAATCAGACTTTGCCAATAGTTGAGAGAGGGAAATAGGACTTCTTCCATAAAAAAATAGAACATTTCATCCCGAATCTTGCTTCTCAGCCTCCGGCCATCGGGTCTCATCCATTCTTCATTCCATGCATCCATGGTCCATCTAACATAGCCCCCAATTGTGGTGGCCATGGACCACCTCTAGATTTCGCCTTCACAGTTCGCATCATTATTATGAGCAGACTGGCCCACTTTAGCCCATGCACTCTAGAAGTCTACCTTTTGGTTCTAGCCCTTGTCTCTTGAAGGGTTCATAGATAAGAGTAGTGCTTTGTCTAAAAAAAAACATAAGAGTAGTATCGCGAGTTGGCTTATAGTCCAATAGTAGGACGGTCCAGCGGGACGCTACTCACCAGGGTTCAAATCTCGGTGCTCGCACCTTTTTCTGGGATTTTTCCCAAGGATTTACCGGCGTTATGGGTTAAGTGGTAAACAACGTTCCCGTCGATGACAAGGCGCCAGTGATGACTTTGAGAATCTCTAGATATGTCGAGTGCTCAGCCCTTCGAAGTTGTTCATTGGGGTAGGGTTTGTGTACGTGTGTTTATAGGAGTGAGTATGCGTGCGTGTTGTGGACGTCTACGTTGTACTATGTAATTCTCAAAAAAAAAAAAAGAGTAGTGCCAGGGAAAATTTAGGTACATGGTACATATATAGTAGGATAACCGTTTGCCCATACATTAGTTATCATGTATACGTTTTTTTGATAAAAGCATTTTCCACTTATTAGTTATCATGTAATAAGAGCCCTATAAATATCCAAGACTACACTTTTCTCAAGGGTGGTTGATATGTCGTCTCAAGGATGGTTGATAGGTGTACCTAGCAACAATTGGGGCAACACTACTTTAGTGCTTTAGTGGGATATTGGAGGAATAAACACAACCCTGACTTTGCGTCGTGCCACTCTTAGTGCCACTATGCTATATTCAAATTTAGGTCATCATCTTCCTCTTTCTCGCTCGCTCCGCTTGACGCCACCACGACCACTATTGCCGTGCACCCCTGCCTACGCAACATGAGCTGTATTACATAATTTCTAGAAAATGTAAGTGTCAATTAATATGCTTGGTCTCTTGATCAGTACTGGTTTGTCAATCATCTGAAGGAATGATATCCTATTTACGTTTGATTTCACCAGCACCGGCGCCATTGGAGTATGCAGGGACGGGGAGTTGCGGCGCCGGATGCGACACCGCGTGTACCGGAGATCCACCGTCGCCCAGGGTTACCGCCGCCGCCGTTGGCCATTGCTGCCTGCTGCTCAAGCAGCAGCAGAAGCAGCAGCGCCGTCGTCATCTTCATCATCAGAACCTTCATTTGATTGCTTGATGATTGAGTGGCTGTGATTGATCGGTCATTTGATTGCTTGATGATTGAGTGCCAGTGATTGATCGGTCGGAAACAAAAGCTTACCGCCGTGCTGGTGCTTTTTACCGCTGCGATGTCTGGTGTTATATGTACACCCAGCAGAGCCCTGAATGATAGGCGCTCACAAAGATGGTCGTCCCAAGAACGCTCTTCACAATCTTGATGTGTGATTTCCAACTTGTTAAATGCTCCTTTCTTGAACTTGTTAAATGCTTCTTTCTTTTATATCTGATCTTAGAAACATCAATCAATCACACGAGTTGCCTTCTGATGTGAGATGGTATTAGTCGAGGAGTTAAAATCACTTTTCCCATGACCACATCGGACTAGCAACAGAGGAATCCATTCCCATCTCTAACCTTGGCTGCCGCGAGGCACGACGAAGCCGGACAGAGCACGACGTCATATCGATTCCTCTCCCCTCTCCCCCTGCGTATTGCACCACCACCAGGCCCGCCTCCGCCTGCGCTTCCTCCGCGCCGGCGGCCCCCTCCCCGCCTCTGCCCCAGCCGCGGCCTTGTTCGCGCCGCCCGCACTCCACGGGAGGCCCCTGGGCGTACGACGAGCAAAGCAGCAGGCAGGGTCGGCCACGGTGGGCGCCCGCGACGCATTCAGCCAGCGAGGAGTCAGGCGAACCCACGGTGGCTGTGCTTGGGCGTGGTGGCATCGGCCTCGGAGAGGAGGCAGCATGATTAACTGTTGGCTTGAAAATTGAAACAAAGTTTTATTTCTTGTTGGTGTGTTGTGTCCGGAAGTAAGAAACCATGTGCTGCAGGGAGATTTCAGAGCAAGAGTCCAGGTGCGCCAGGGAAAATTCCTCTATCTGATATTCTGATTTTTTTTTAGAAAATAAAGGATAGTTCATATCCGACCTCTACATCCAATAAATGCACACAACCCTTATCCGGCCTCTACGTCCAATGGATGCACACAGCTCTTATTACAAAAGTGTGGTAACCAACCGAACAAACAGAGCCAAAGTCTTAAAAATAGACTAGAAAACTAAAACAAATGATAAAGCTGCTTCCACCCTCTATTGAAAATCTCCAGAGCTATCATCTCTAATTTTTTGCTCATGGTGGTGAGGGTGTCCTTGGCTTGCTCTTCACGTTGCAGCTGGGCTCGAAGCATAACGAATACGCTCCTCTGAAAATAACCTGCAAAATAGAGTTAGTTTTCATTTTATTAAAAATAATATCATTCCGGCATCGCTAGATAGCCCAACAAAGGCAGCCACCCCAACCCAGATCAAGCTTTTGACTCTCTTATGCTGATTCATAAGCCAATTACCAAACATATGTCTGATGGATCTTGGTTGGTCCAAACTAGTAGCAAAGAAGATAATCTTCCACATCAATTGTGCACACGGGCAATCTAGGAAGTCTCATTCCTATTGTAATAGATACACTTTTGGCTCCCTCTTCAGTTTTTTCTAGCCAGGTTGTCTTTTGTTAATGTGACAGCTCTTTGTAGAAACCAGAGGAAGATTTTGATTTTTAGAGGAACTTTAATTTTCTAAATCTTTCTAGGGTGAAAAGGCGGTTGCGCATCAATAAGGTGTAGATACATTGAGCGAATAGAAAATAACCCTGATTTGGTTAGATTCCATTTAAAGAAATCTGAGCTTGCCACTAAATTGACATTTGAAATTCTTACTACTAGATTATGCCAATCTAAAAGTTTATTATCCACCAAAGCCCTTCTTAAAGGAGATGTTAAAGGGGCTTGTGGCCATTAGTTTGGATACAGATACGTGTGGATCACGTACTATATTATACAAAGCAGGATATCTAACTTTTAGAGGCTTATCTCCTACCCATGTATCATCCCAGAACCTCGTGCTGGTTCCATCTTTGATCAGGAAAGAACCATTAGCCAAGACCTCGTCTTTAATATGCATGAGTCCTCTCCAAAAGTGGGAATCATTAGGTTTGGCTATCACTTGAGTAAGTGATTTGGATCTTAGGTACTTATTTCTCAACAGATACTGCCACATGCCATCTGTGTTAAGCTGATTGATCAACCATTTGACCAGTAGGCATTTGTTTTGTAATTCTAAGTAAAGAATACCTAGACCGCCTTGGTCCTTAGGACGACATAGGATGTTTCATCTGGCAAGTCTGTATTTATGTTTTTTAATCTGATATTCTGATGGGCTGAATCCTTCAATCAAGCATCTTCAAGTACACAGGTCCCTCCAATTGGATTATATAAAATCATTACATAGGAAATAATAATCTAAACGGCGCCTTTTAATTAATGGGAATAATCCGGATTACAGGGGGACACAGCATACAGGACAGCACTGAGTGAGGACACATCACATATCACAGATTGATTGAGGATTAACTGTTGATGTGTTGATGTCTCCAGTTCTCTTTTTTCAGGAGTAGAGATCCAAACGAATACATGACTAAGATATCATGATTGTTCTGTGCTGCTGCTTTTGGTTTCCTCTAGTACCTCAGAATGCAAAGTTACAAAGTGGACCTAAATAAAATAAAGAAGAGGAGCGTAACCTTATGACTCATAGCTTCATCTCTCCAAGTGATATATATGGACATCCAAACAAAACAAAGAGACCGTATATTTATAATATGACTCTTATGCACGAAATCTTTACTTCAGGTCATCCAAAATGTATGGCATTCACTTATGGTGCATTGCAAAATCATTTTAATGAGCCATCATGGAGTTTTAGCTTGCTCAACAATTATCCTCAGTGTGATCAACCGAACACCTTAGCTGAGAAGCAACTACCAATGCAAACTGTGTGATATGCCCAATGATATGGAACCAACATTAATTTTGTGCCCTTAGCCAGGTTCCACCTTTTTTTTTAACAAATGGGTTCAGCTTGTTAGTTTTAAAAAAGTTCTACCAGCTGAAGTTGTTGTCACAGCACCACCTTGAGTAGTACCAAATCATCCTGCCGGTATGAACTGCGACCTGACCAACACCTTTACATTTGCGTTGGAGCATCATTTTGTACCCAACTCTAACATTTATTTATTTACGCTCCATCACAAATCTTAGGTAGCCTATTTGGAAGGTGGGTTTTAGAGCCCGTGTAAATTATCAGTCCAAAAGTTTTCCAACCCTGTCGCATAATGCTCATGGCGGATTGGATACTTGCATGCACGATGGCCATTTCGGACCAGCTAATTTCTCTCCATCTAGAATAATACTAATACCGGCGGGCGGCGGCGGCGGCCCAGCACGGAGCTCAGACCCGTTTTTCCTTGCATGCCCCGATGGTGCCGGCGGCCGTGTCCGTCCCCCAGAGCCGCTTGGCATGTGGCGCAGCCCCAATCGGACCGCAACGAATGGCACCGGGGGATTGGTGGGCAGGTATAGATTTCCAGATGGCCCATGGGCCGGTGGCACGGCCTGTGACACGGCCTTTCGGCACGGCCCATGGACCGCACGACATGGTGGTCACCGTGCCCGTGCCGGCACGGCACGATAGCCCATGCAGTACATGGGCCACCGGCCTGGCCCATGACACGGCACGAGCACGGCACGGCCGCCAGGCCGCCACCACCCCCAGTACCTCCGCATCTCCGCCACCACCCCCACCGAGCGCCGCCCTCTGCATCTCCATCCGTCCCTGGTCCCTTGCGCGCTCGTCCTCCTCGTCCCCCGTGGCCCCGCAACGCCGGCGTGGCGGCGCCCCTCCTCCACGCCGATGACACGGCCGCCATGGCAGTTGCAGCGGAGGCCGGCCATCCGCGCCGCGGCACCAGAGCGCAGGTACTTCCTGTGTGCTACTCTCTTGGTATTATGAACTGTGACTCTGCATGGGAATTTGAGTGTTCCAGCTTACCGGCAAAAACGATACTGTAACAAATTCATATGGCATGTAATCTGTATGGGTAGAAAAAAATTCTACAATCCAGACATGACATATGTATGGTCTATTTATATGAGTTCCCCCCCATATATGCTATTGTTGTTTTACAAATCTGACCTCTATTTACCATATTATGAACCAATTTAGTGCTTTGGAAGTATTTGTACCAGTATTTTATACTGTAGAGAGGTAATAATGAATTCGTATTGGCATGTAATCTGTATGGATTGACAGAAGCCATATATGGTCTACAAAGACCATACACTCAGTGTTATTATCAATAGTCAATAATATATATTTATGTGACCAGAGATCATGTCTGGGGTTAAACGGTTGGCGAGCAACTTTATGATGATTTTGTCCACTATAGATTGGTGGACCGATAACAGGGCCAGTGGATCACACCATCACCGCATGCGACCGCTTTGATTAAGCAAAATAGAAAGCTAAGTGTCAAATTCTAAAGGACAGGGCATGATATGAATGCTGTGCTTGATTAACTCATGCAGAAAGCCATAAACCAACTATCTGTGCTCTATTCTGTTGTCTCTTTAGTCTCATCATGCTATTGTGGAGTGTGACACTGTCAAAGAATATAACCAAATCATACCTTCCTTAGTTATTTTTTAGTTTTATTGTTTGGTCTGAATTCTATTTTTGCACTCATTTAGAATGACCAATCATGCATCATCTATGTAAGTTGCATCAAGGGCAAAAAGAGCCCTATAAATATCCAAGACTACACTTTTCTCAAGGGTGGTTGATATGTTGTCTCAAGGATGGTTGATAGGTATACCTAGCAACAATGGGGGCAACACTACTTTAGTGCTTTAGTGGGATATTGGAGGAACAAACACAACCTTGACTTTGTGTCGCGCCGCTCTTAGTGCCACTCTGCAATACTCAAATTTAGGTCATCATCTTCCTCATCAAATTTAGGTCACTCACACTTGCATACAGCTACTAAGGATCAAAGTTGGCTATAGGAACTTTTATTAAAAATACATTAATTACTCAGAAGTCAGAAGAGACACGCAACGTCTTCTTTGGGGCGTGAGTCTGGTCGGCCAAAGATCACCGGTCCGATTCGGTCGGCGGGCAAAAAGATGGAGATTCATCGCCATTTATTACTCAGAAGTTAGAACAGTTGGGAAGGCTTTGGGGTTCAGGACCCGTTGGAGGCCAATGGCTGTTGGAGGCCCATGGGCCATGGCCATTAGTTTTATGATCTGATGCGAAAACGGAAGGAGAAGCCCACCATGTGTGTGACTGTGTGGGATGGAAACTGGGCCGTCTGTAACAAGCTGATCTGAGAGCGTGACCGTAAAGCACATGTCGTGTCACGTTAACAAGTGCAAGTGTTCCATCGTTTCAAGAATATTGGAGAGTCAAAGTATTTTAAGTTTGATCACATTTATAATTAAGATGTCAACAAAGTACTAATGGATTCTTCATAAATAATATTTTCATTCCATAGTATATATAATTGATGTTATAATTTTTGTAATTTTCTCTATAATTTTGCTCAAACCGAGGGAGTATAAATATATAGAATCCTCAGACAAGCAAGATAAGAGATGAGATTTTTAGGGCGACTCACTAGACGCGGTTCTGGTCCACACTTCAAAGTGATGTCGACCAACCAAATGTGAAAATGACATGCCAGGTGATGGAGACCATAGCAATGGAGGTTTTCACCAAGAATGGTTGGTTGGTTGGTTCCTAATAGGCTTAGAGCTTAATTTTATTTATCTAGTCTCCCATTGATTTTTGTTAGCTTCTCTTATCAGCTAGAGGTTGAAACGTTATAATAATGAATGGTTGAGTGCAAAACTCTTGCCGTGCCCCGGCGACGGCAGCGGTGCCTCGGTAGGGGAGCTGGCGCTGTATCCGGCCCATCCGCGTTTCGTATGGCTGCGCTTCGCCCGCGATGGTGGCTGCGCGCCCAGGGCGACGGCGCCTCGGCTCGCGGCTTGGAGGTGTGACCTCGGCAGGGATGCTGGTGGCCCTTCCCCTTCCTAATCCGGTTCCAAGGCCTTGGGCAGGTGGCCGGTGGCGCCTCGGCTCCAAGCCTGGAGATGCGACCTCGGCCAGGATGCTGGTGGCCCTTCCCCTTCTTGCTCTGGTTCATGGGCCTTGGGTAGGTGCCCACCAGCGGCAGTTCTGATAGACGACTGGCCCTTGCTCACTGCGCTGCCACCGACTCCCCTCCACCGGAGGTCCACGGCCCGCCCTGATCCAGCGGCCTGGTGGCATGGGGTGCCCCGGCTGGCGCGGATCCGGCGGCCCAAGCCAGCTGCGCCGCCATTGGGAACTGGGGATAGGCCAACCGTGCTGGTGCCGCCTTCTACGCCTGGCGTGCATGAGACCCGCTTCCCCAACTTGCGGTGGCTGCGGCTGGCACAGTGCTGGTGTTGCCGGTGTGGCAAGACGGCAACCGGTAGCAAGTCTGGCTCCCCTGCTCCACCACTACTGCTCCGGCGAGCGACGGGTTGACGGGCCCTTCCGAGCTGGCTTCATCCTCCCCCTCCTGAGCCTGACGCAGCTTGGCTTGGTCGGCAGGCAACACGAAGACACCCAACGGCGTCTCCCGGATTATCACGTCCATCGCTCTCGACGAGGCGTCGAAGCTGCGGGTTGACTCCGTCCCGGCGTGATGATGGCCGTCCCCCGCCACCAGCAGGCGGTCATTGGCAGCATGGGTGAAAACCCCTTCCCGGCCCTCGCGGCTAGGTCTAACGACGGTGGCGCATTAGCGTAAATCACCTTCTTGAAGGCGTCGTCACTCTTTGCTCACCGACCGCTGTTGGGGGAGCCACTTCGGGAGCGAAAGCTCCCTAGGGCGCACCATCAACAAAGTTGGTGCTCGCGGGCGTCATGTCCTTCTTGAAGGCTTCGCTGATGCACCCTCGAAGCTCCCTCCGATGTGAAGCCTTGCTCCTGCCGGTCCACTGTGCCCGCGAGGCGTGAACTTTGATCCACTGTTGGGCGTGGTGTTGGCCTCCTTCTTCCTCTCCTGTTCATTGTGTTTGTTTGTGTTTGTGCTGCCACTGTACGTCTCTATGGCATTTGTTGTCGTGTCTTGTTGTACTTGCCGTTCTTTAGGGCACCTTCTACTTAATGAAACTAGATGATACCCCGCGTGTTGCTGCGGGAATTTTGTAGCGATTTCTAGTACGATACAGTAAAAAACTAAATAGAATCGATCCAAAAAGTGTTGAGACACTGGAAATAATAGATGTACTAATGAGACATCAATATCTCTAATTTTATTTTATGTAGTATGTACCGTAGCCTAATTTTATGTAGTATGTACCGTAGCCGGCTGCGTTCACTGTATGTGGAACTTATTTGTCACCACACGGAAATTATGTACTCAAGGTATCAATATTTATTTAATTTTATACTCAGCTCAATTGCTAGGCTGTATAAATGATCAGATACTGACCAACGAAGCATGAACTCCGAACATAATCATAAACTGCTAGGAGGTCCTTAAAAATAGAAAGGGCCACTTGCCTAAGATGACGCATGAGTAGCCGCAGTAACCATTGCGGAGGAACCATTTTTGTCGTAGGTATCCTTGCCTGCCTTGGGAACGCATCAGCCGCCATGGTACACGCCTATACCGTATGGTGCCGCGGGTGTTGTCCACGTCACCGTCGGTCGCTGTAGAACTCCGACTCGAAACCGACGCCATTTTCTCCCACGTCAACATGGGGTTCCGCGGCGCCATGCTGTTGCTGCTGGAGACCGGCTGGCAACCTCCGCGTGCTGCACCAGAGCTCCTTCCCCTTCGGTACTACACAGCTGGATCTCTCTGCCCATCACCTCGTCGACACCCGGCCAGGAAGACTGATTGGATTTATAGATGCCGAATGAAGCAGTTTCTCGCATAATGCTATTATTAGATTGGATGCATGCCGTAGTGTGGAGGGATGGTGGGGAGGTGAGATGACAGAAATAAATTACTCAGTCGCAAACGGAGGAAGCCGAAGGGTGGGTGTCGGCGTATCACTAGAGGAAGGTATCGATCGGAGAACTATGGTCCACTGATGACGTGGCTCTATGAGAATGCAGAGAATTTGGAAAAAAATTGGGTGCGCCAGGGCGCACGGATGCATGCGTGCGCCACCCCACTGGATGAACGCCACGTGGACCTGGCATGGGAACCATCTCGTGTGGAGCCGAGCTGTGTTCCGATGATTCCGATCTGAGGGATTCTTTTCACAGCTGCCGTCGGATGTTGCGCGGCGTCCATCCACTGGGGTGGCGCACGCATAGGTCCATGCGCTCGTAGCGCATCCAATTTTTTTCCGAGAATTTCATGTGAGCTCCTCCTATTTAGGTATATATAGTGGGCTGCTCCTATTTGGGTATAGAAGATCACACGTGAAGTCGTGTTTGACATAAAAAAAAACTCTTACAGAGGCCGGAATATATGAAATTCCTTTATTGAAAAAAGAGATGAGATGGCAAATCCTGCCGCCGCGTCCAACAGCACACCATTCGTCTCTGTCGTTTCACAAATCACATCCACAGCTTAGTTAAGACTTGAGACCCTAGCGGTTGAGGCATGCGCATCATCGCGTCCACACCCGTCATCTCTCACCCCTTGGCCTGCCGCCATGACTTTGGTCCGAAGTGGACGCGGATCAGTAAGGTTGCTCAAGCAAGTCACCACGTAACTTTCACATGCATATCCACCCTTCAAGAGAGATCCAATGGTTCACAATACTTGCAAGTAATCCAAGCACAGAATCTCTGTTTTTTGAATAAAGAAAAAGGCCGGCACGTGTGAACGGAGGCACAGACCTTCGTCGGAGACATCTTGCTCGCCGGAGCCAAAGCCACCCCCATGCCACGGTAGCCGAAGAATCCACCTCCGCCGGCCCTGCCGCGACATGGTCACGACCTCCGCCGGACCCCGCCGCACCCGCCAGCGAGTCTGGACCACGAGCTCCCCAGGTCCGTGTGACATGGCCGGCCGTGACCTCCGCCGGCCCCGAATCACCCGCCCGCCAGTCCTTCGTGCCATGGCCGTCAGCGAACCCTTCGGCGGATGCGGCCACCATTGCTGGCCCCGCAAGCTCTGGAGGCCGCTCGCTCTTGTTCGTCGTCCTCGCACTTGCCATCTCCGCGTCGTCGTCTGTGGAGACCGACATGGTGGATGGCACACCCGAAGTGGCAGCGCAGCGATGTGCGCGGCCAGCCGAGCAAACCCGGTAACAAGGTAGCGCGGCGCGCAGGTGACGACAGCAGAGCAGGAGGGAGCAGCGCAAGAGGGCTGCACCCGCATGGAGCTACGGGCTCGCGGAGGGCTGCACCACCGGCGGCAGCCGCGGACACGGGATGCGACGAGCGCGCACCGCCATCGTGGAGGGCTGCACGGCGAGCGGCGACCGTCGCAGACACGGGATGCGGCAACCGCGCGCCGCCATCGCAGAGTTCGGCGCGGCGCCGGAGTTTTGGTGGTGCGCAGAAAGAATGGCAAGGCGCGATGCCAGAGTGTTGTGGCCGCCAGGGTTTGTCACCTGTCGCGGCGTGGCATGGCTGGCCACGGCAACAAGAACTCTTGGATGGCAAGGCGCAAGACTGTAGGAGCACTAGGGTAGCAGAGGAAGACGACACAGCGTTGTGCAGCAGGACGCGCCCTTCTTCCTCTCCTCAGGACAACGCGGCACGGAAGAGCAAGGACAGGACCCACGTGAGCGCTGGGGGCAGCACGGCGTGTCGGGCTTGCGGGGCAGCTCGACTCGTGCGGCCGTGGCGACGATGGGTCTCCTAGTTGCAGGGTGCATCGCCGTAGGGGACTTGGATGCTGCGTGGGAGATGGTGCATCGCAGTATGTGCTCGCGCGGCATTGCCGCCGCCGGCGAGGCGCACACGGAGCCGCGGAGGTCGGAGCTCTTCGATCCAGTCGTGCGCGGAGGTAGTAGGCAACGGAAGCTGCGTCTTGCAGCGTCTCCGTCGAGGAGGAGGATGCGAAGCACGGCGGCACCAGCGGGGTGAGGGGAAACGCCGGCGGAGCGGACGCCACCGACTGACGGATTTGGATGTGGCTCGTCGACGTCACCCGCTGGTGGCCCTGTTTCAACTGACGCTGTCTTGAGTTCTTGTTACCTGCTCACATTTGCAACAAAGAATTAATCCACTGGATGTGATGCCGTGCTTGTTGGAACAAAATTGTGTGACACGAATCGCAGCCGCTGCAGTCCTGTGACAAACAATACAAGTTCATTCTTGTATGGTGTGTCATTTTTGTGGCAACGACATCCGTCTTGTACTGACCAATTGGGTATGTGACAATCCGAGCATTGAACATTTCTTGAACCACTCCGTGTATATGTGGCCACATCTTCTTGTAGAAACCTGCAGGCAGACCATCTCGCCCAGAAGCTGAATTAGAGTCCATCTCCTTAAGAGCTTTCTCAATTTCAGAGATTGTGAATGGTTGGATCAGTTCAGCTGCTTCTTCTTCTCACAAAACCTCATGTTCATCCCAGAAATCTTCCTCCACAGATATGTCTCCCACTTCCTCTGGCCCAAAGAGTTGTTTGTAGTACCCCTCTATATGCTTTCTCTCAATTCTCTTTCTCCAGTGACAGTATTTTCTCCATCTTCTAGTGAAAAGATAAGGAAATTACTTCAAAGGTAAGGTAGTAGTGCACTAAGTAAATACTGAAAGTAAAGTACTGAAAGTAAAGACTTAATAAATATGAAATTAAAAAGGGAAATCCAGAATTGAGATGCATAAAAATAAATATGAGATAACTACTGACATACCTGGTCAGCGGAGGGCTCCGTGTTTTAGGTCCAGAGAGCAGGACCTCTCCTGTCGGGTTCATTCAGTGGACTCCTCAGTCGGTCCCGGAGATGGGGACCTTGAAGGTGTCTCCTTCTTCCGCCATTCTTGCTTGACTTCGGCTTTCTCCTTGGCGGGTTCTTCTTTTGCTTCGGTCTTCTTGGCCGACTTAACGGTCTTAGTGTTCTTCCTTCGGCGGTGTTGGCGACGCGGCTTCTGGGGTGCTTGTGCCTGTATGTTAGCTTTACAACCATTGAAAGGCACTCTTACCCTCCTTCCGTTGAACTGCATATGGATCTGTGCAGCCCACATGTAGATGGTGGCGTCCACCGTGTTCAGGAATGGTCGTCCCAGGATGAGCGGTACTTCGACGTTGGCTCCCATGTCCAGTACCAGGAAGTCGACAGGGATATACTCATCTTTAATTCTGAGTAAGATGTCCCGTGCCAACCCCTCGGGAAACCGGATGGTTTGGTCCGCCATCTGCAAACGCACATATGTAGGGTGCAACAGGCTCCCTAACAGGTAATCATAAGTTACCTTGGACATGATGTTGACACCGGATCCAAGGTCGCAGAAAGCGTTGTCGAAGATCTGCGGGCTCATCTGGCAAGTGATCGTCGGCATGCCAGGATCTCCCTTCTTTGGGACAAATGGTGAATCCACCGTTTCCCGAACAGAACGAGAATGAGGCTTACCGAACCTCGTAGTTACCAGCTTGACGCCCTCAATAGGGTCCTCAGGCTTTGCCGGAATCTTACCTTGTTCATAAGTGGGGACAGCTGCTGCTAATTGAGCTAACTGGTTTTCTAGCATTTTATTAAAGCTCAATTGATTTTTTATAGCAGAGTTAAAGCTATCCATTTTCTCACTAAGACTTTCTAAGATCTTGTCATTAGCCATCATTCTTTTATTAAGACCATCATTAATTTTAATTTGACCAAAGAAAATTTCTTTCAAGGAAGATTGGTTATTGAAAGAATTACCAGAATTATTATTGTAACCCATACTTTGGCCTTGGTAGAAGGGGCGTGAACTCCATTGCGGTTGCTGGGGTCGATTCCCGTTGTTGAAGTGGTTGTTGTTGTTGTTGCTGCTGACGAAGTTCACCTCCTCCTGAGTCATGGGGCAGTTGTTGCCCGAATGGTCCTCCTCTCCGCAAACCTCGCACCATGGGTCAGTACCCACAGCACAGATAGCGGCAGGAGTCTGGATGGCCTCCATTTCCTTGTTAGAGGACGAACCCTCTATCTTCTTCATCAGGAGGTCCATTTTGGCAGAGAGCATGTCCACCTCGCTAAGGGCGTGGACACCTCTCTTCTTGGGCTGAAGGCGCTCTTCGTTCCATCCTTGGTTGACCACCATCTTCACGATGAGCTCCTTGGCATCCCTGACATTGTGTTGCAGGAATGCCCCTCCAGCGGAAGCATCAAGGTGACTCCGGGCTACGCCAGTCAGCCCATGGTAGAAACCTTGAATAATGAGCCATTCGTCTATCCCATGATGGGGACAGGCCTGAATGTACTTAATGAGACGTTCCCATGCTTCGGGAAACGTCTCATCGGACTTTTGTTGGAAGCTTGAGATCTTCCCGCGCAGGACACTGGTCTTGCCCGCGGGAAAGAACTTCTTGAGGAATGCATTGGCACATCTGTCCCAAGTTGTCACCTCGGTCTTGTTGTTGCAGAACCATTGCTTCGGTTTTCCCAACAATGAGAATGGGAAAAGACGAAGGCGAATGGCATCTGCAGTGACGTTCTTGACCGTGAAGGTGTTGCACACCTCCAGAAAGTGTTGGAGGTGGGCATTGGCATCCTTATGTGGCTTCCCACAGAACTGATTTGCTTGCACCATCTTGATCAGTGCAGGCTTGAGTTCAAAAGTCGCATCGCCCAAGTTCACGTTCGGACCCGTAGCGACAAAGTCGGCTGACGGCGACGAGAACTCAGCGATGGTCTTCTGAGCCATGACTGCCTCAACAACTGGTGCGGGACTTCCTTCCACGAACGGTTCAGGCTCTGAGATGATTCTCTGAGGAGGGACTAGACTGCGTCTAGCTTTCTTCAGCAACTTCTCAGGATCTTCGATGAAGTTCGATGGCAGACTGAAACCGCTCATGCACTGTCTATAAAAGGATGATAACAAAAACAAGACGAGTGAAGGATAAGCCCCTAACACTACGGATGCTTAGATTAAGAATAGACCACGGATTCCAATTTACTAGAGATTCTTAATATGGCGCTTCCCCGGCAACGGCGCCAGAAATGCTTGTTGGTAGATTTTACGCAGTTACTAGAATTAGATAAAGATTCTAGTTCCCCGGCAATGGCGTCAGAAATGCTAGTCGACACTTCTTAGCGCACACCGACTAGAGTAGACGTAAGTACGACTGGCGTCTGGTAGCTATGCCTAATGCAAACCCGAACTACCACCAGAGAGAGGGTGTCACAATTCCTCTTCCGGCAACAGCCTAAGGATGCTAAGCAAAGCTAGATCTAGTGACAACGTAAGACCTAACAAAGGGTAACTCTGCAAGCGCACAGGTACCGCTATAGCACTTCACCCGGGTGCGTATTCTGGTGTCGAATTTGTAGTTCGCTCACGAGAAGCGGATCAAGACTCTCTAGCAAATGGGTGATGGATACCCGTGGTGGTTCTACCCAATCTAAGCTATTGATGTTGATAAAGGGGGTAAGTGTTGATATGAGTGATAGACTAAAGGTAACTAGTAGGTAGCTAGCTAGGTGGGAGGACAACGAGTGAGTATGGACTCCTATGTATCTAACTATACTCCTGTGTTCTAATCCTACTAATGTATTGACTTAACTAAACTAATGTCTAGACAATCTATGTGATAGGGGAAGTCGACTGACAAACAGGAGGGTTCATCCCCTGCTCCAGCGGACCTATGACTTATGGACACCCTGCTGCCTACCCCTGATGCAAATAGAGCCAACTGGGGGTCTGCGTTCTGTCACAACCGCCCCCGCTAATATACGTCGGAAAGTGAATGGATATACCAATCAGCAATAGGGTGCATCCACTATTAAGCACTAGCCTAAGCATCTTGCCTAATATAGCCTTAAGACTTCGGCTACCACGTAAGTAACCTCGGCCCCAGTTGGTAGTGAAACACACACAAAGGATCTAGACACTAAACTAGTTCAGACTCTACACTAAAGAGACTAAGACACAACACTACTACACTAGTATAGTAGTGCACTAAGTAAATACTGAAAGTAAAGTACTCAAAGTAAAGACTTAATAAAGTAGAGCAAGACTATATTAATATAAGGAAAATACTTCAAAGGTAAGGTACAAGAGCTATACCAGATTCTCCAGAAGACGACTCCGGAGACCCGAGCTTCGCTCGTCTCGACTCTAACTCCCACTCCAGACTAGACTACACTACTCTTGATCTCCGAAGAGAGCTTGAGCTTGAGAACACTATTGTGGACTACTTGGGGACACTTTACAATGAGGGACTAGGGGGGTATTTATAGTGGAGGTGGAGTTGGGGTTACTCCACCGCCACGTCAGCGATCCGTGTGACGCTGCCTCCTTGCCCTTGGATCAAATCGATCTTCCCACCGACTTGAATCAACGTTGCTCGGTGTAGGACACGTGGAGACCATGCAGGAAGTCGGTGGAGTCGAACCGACCTTGAGGTGGGCCCACATGCACGTCGGCCGACCTGGAGGTGGCTGACCTGTGGGTCCCATTGGCCTTCTAGAAGGTCCAGGGTGTCTTGGGAGCAGTGCCAAGGTGTCAGGCCACCAGGGCCTGGTCGGCCGACCTGGACCTGGGGTCCCTGGCCTACCTGGCAGCTTCCTGGTGCTGTCCTAGCTTGTCACGTGTAGTCTTGTCCGAAGTTGGGTTCACTTGATATCTTGCTTGCTTCTATGTGGATCCTTGGTCCAATGTACCAATTGGGTGGAATGTTGAGGTGTGGCACATTTGGATCCAGGATCAGGCTCTCCTGTAGAATGTCAGGGACCCTGCTTGGTGGTCAGATCCTGGTGAGACCAGAACCAGGTCAGTAAACCTGGGTTTCGATCTCACATGGCCTGTTTCCAGCTTTCCTGCATTTCACAAGCTAAGAGTACAAGTGGAACTTTATTATTGATAAATATGCTCGTGTGATGCTTATCTTCCTTCTATCGAGGACTTGACGGGTTTCTGGGTGTACCAAAACTGGTCTTTATTCCCGTCAACAGCTGCAGATCTGATTCCAGGAGGTTTAACAAATCTGCAATATGCAGATGATACTGTGCTATTCATATAGATGGATGAGGAGTCTATTAGTAACACAAAATCCCTGCTATATTGTTTTGAATCATTATCAAGGCTAAAGATCAACTATGAAAAGAGTGAAGTGTATGTGCTTGAATCAACTATAGAGAAGCAAAAGGAGATTGCTGATTTTTGTCAATTGCAATGTATGGAGTTTCCCATGAAGTACTTGTGAGTAATGATGGACATGTATTATATTAGCTCAAAAGATACTATGTATACCAGAAAGTAGAAAATAGAGTCAATAGTTGGCAAAGTTGCCTTCTATCTTATGGGGGAAGATGATTTTGACAGAGTCATGTCTAAGTTCAGTACCTAATTATGTGATGGGAGTTTTTCATTTAAAGGGAGAAGCACACCATAAGATGGGGATAGCTAGGTCCAATTTTGTCTGGCATGGTCCTAGTCAAAAAAAAAAAAAAAAAAAAAAAAAAAAAAAAAAAAAAAAAAAAAAAAAAAAAAAAGAAATACCACATGATGAGATGGGAGGTCTTAGCCACCCCAAAAACTGTTGGAGGTTTGGGTTTTACTAATACTAGGGTTATGAATCAGTGCTTGCTCTCAAAATGGATCTTCAAATTAGAAAGAGGTGACAGAAATCCTTGCTTTAATATGCTGAGAGCAAAATACATGGGAGAAAAAAGTTTTTATAATTGCAAACAAAAAAATGTGTCACAATTAATTCTAGACTGGTTTGCATGAGGTCAAGCATTGCTATGCTAGTGAGCTGCTACTTGATCAAATTGGAGAGTTTCAGTTATGGGGGTGGGGAGGACACAGTTTTTTGGGCTCTTGATAGAAAAGGAGAGTTTACAACTGCATCTCTGTACAGAGAACTTACTTTCCGAGGAATGATAAACAGGGAAGCTGTGAGTATATGGAAGGCTAAACTCCCCATGAAAATCATATTCTTTGTATGGTCTATATACTCGGACTGCATACCATCTGCAGAGCAACTTGTGAAGAGGAATTGGCCAGGAGAAGAACATTGTACAATGTGTGGGCAAATAGAAACCTCACAACACATTTTCTTTGAATGCTATTTAGCCCAATATAGTTGGTGGACAGTGCATGATGCTCCGAATTGGACCCAAAACTCAATCAGTATCCATCAGTACCTTGTCCTTAGCTGTGGCAAAGGAGAGACGCCGAAACCTATGCTGATTTTCGCTTGTCTTTGCTGGAGTCTACGGCTAATGCGCAATGATTATGTTTTTAACCAAAAAATTGATAGCAGGGCCTAACGTGGTTATACACTGATCAATTGTGTTTATGCAGAAATGGAGCATTCTACTTCGGGAGCGAGAAAGAAGATGGGCTTTGAAGATGATGGAAAGGCTGGCACAATATTTGGAGTGAAGCGCCTGAGGCTGGCGGCGTAGGGAGAAATTTACCTGAGCTACCGAAGTTTAGCTCGCTAGTCGAGGACTTTTATGTTTCTGTGAGAGGTTTTTGCTCTATAATCGTTGTAATCCTTAATCTGGAGTTTTTCTTTTGATGTATCGATCTAAATCTGTAAGCTGGTAAACCCAGCGTACCCCGAAATGCTTTTGGCTTTCTATAAAGTTGGGCCTTGTGCCTTTAGTCTAAAAAAAAATTGGGTATGTGACGTGACATCGTGGAGCTCGATGTCTATTAGTAAAGGCGAGTGTGCCGCTTAGCCACACCAGAGAAGATGCCCTTTCATTAGTTCTGCAGCTGTGGACGTAAGACATGACTCTTAGTCCTGACCCTCTACCCACTATCCTTGTGTAAACTGCACAGCCGCAAAAATGACACACCATACAAGTTCATTCCTCTGAATTCATCTGTCCTCCCTTGTGTCTTGCCACATAGCTAGGTTCACTGGAAGACGATCGACGTGGTGGTGGAAACTGTGGTGGAAGCTGCGATCGGATTGCTGGTGGAAAGCATCCTTGATAGCTTCTTCTCTCGATAGATGGAGGCGTGGTCGCAGGATGCGCGGTTCGCCAAAGATGTGGAGAACCCTGAGTTTGAGATGAGGAATGTGAAATCTTGGTGCTTGCTGCAGCCGAGGGAAGAACGATTCACAGCAAGCCACTGGCCCGGTCCCTCGTCCCTGGATGACCTCAAAGAGCTGCTTTAAGATGCCGAAAATGTGATGGATGAGCTCTGACTACTATCGGCTCCGACAACAGATCGAACAAGGTATCTCATCACCACTGTCCTGTACTCTGCTTGCATGTTTCTTGCCTTGCCTACTTGGTTAATTGGATCTTTTTTCACATGTTTTATCTTGTGCTCGTTATTAAAGGTTGCTTGTGTTTAAGTGTCTTTCTTTGGCTTGTTCACAACAGTCGGTTTGCTTATGCAGGGGAAGGATGTTCAGGAGAAGGCAGAGTTAGTTAAACCTCCTCGGAAAAAACATCGATGTATTTTGAAAGTGGATCAGTTGCCTCCTGCTCGCTACAAGTAAGCTACCCTGCAGATTATAAGGACTCCAACATGATCTTGGGTTAAATTACATGACACACTAAGATATAACTGCAAGTGGTTGGGTGGAGGCAAAACTGAGTATATTCCTAACAGAAGCAAATAGAATCATGAGAAATTACAAGGTAAAACCTCTCAAATATAAATAATTGGATAGTTAAAGATTAAAACCTCTATTTCAGCCCATGTTCTGCTGGTTAAATTCATTACTGAATCATGGGAAATTACTTACAGTTGTTGTATTCTCACATTTGAGGCGCTTTTCTATAAGGTTATCACAAAACGTTTGGCAGCTTCGCTGTGTACCATAATCAGACAATTAAAAGAGGAATTTATTAGTTTAATCAATACAGAAATATTATTCCTAAACGATCAACATATTTAAATGTCACTTTTGTTATCAGCACAATAAAGAAGTGTTCTACGCAGCTCATCCGAACTGGCCATAGGCTTAGGTGTTCGCGGACGCCGGTGTCCGTCCATTCGCTCAGGCGAAGCACGCGCATCGCGGCAAGGTCGCGTGCGGCAAATGCAACCGTGCAAGCGTAAAGAGTCCTTCTCAAGAAGCTGGGTATCCAGGTCCAGCAAGATGAGCCTGATCCGGACATTGAGGAGAAGTTCAAGGCCCAGTTTGGTGGAGGCATATCGGAGTACAAGCAATAGTGCTTGGAAATCCTCCTCAACGGTGGCTTCGATGTCACAACCATGGACCTCAATCTGGAGGGCATAGAAAATGAGGTGGCCCGAGTGGGAGTTTCTGACTCCATTTGGTAGCATAATAGTCTCAAGCAAGTAGTCGCTTACATGTTTGTTGGTGGGTGTAGATATTTGCTGTAACAAAACTCTCTTTTTGCTTAATGAAAAATGCGCTTTGGCATGGTCTGGAAGAAAAAAAATTGCCAAGCATTTTGATATTTTACCTATAGAACTCAAATTTCATACTAAGCGCAGAAAGTATGATACGAAATATAAGATGAAAACTTTGGGAAAGAAAATCTTAGAACCCAACCCATGGATTTAGATATACACGGGTAAAAACTGGGTTAAGATGGGATTGGGTGGGTTGCTTGATCCATGCACAGGGCTAGTGAAACCCACCCGATCCAACCCAACCCACCCGAGAAGCAAATACAATTTTGATCCATTTTACCCACCACGACCCAATTAGCTAGCAACACTAATTCAGTCCACGAGAACCACCCAGGCCCACCTTAACCCACCCATGACTAAATGTGAGGACCAAAATGGCCACCTGCTGCCCGCTTGGGGTTGCCTCTGCTGTCTGACTGCTCCTCTTGTGCTTGTGCACCAGGGATTCAGCAATGGGTTGACTGTACTATTCTATTCTTTCGGCTCTGTTTCATGTCTATTATGAGGCTGATAGTTTTATTATGTTTGACAGGTTATATTAATGAAGCAGGGCTTTCTAAAAAGAACTTTCGCAAAACTACAGCAGTCAAGTTGTAGGTCACAAGAAACCCACAAAAAAAGAAAAAAAGAGGAACACCCAACTAGATGTCATAACACAGACAACTGCATGCAGGGGGCAAACATCAGACTGAAACTACCAGAGTCAACCAGTGTACCTTTACTGATATTCATGCTCTGTTCTTCACTGCTGCAACATGATATTACAGACCTGAATGACATTTTTCTGGAATCCAAGCAACATGACTCCAAGCCCAGGAGTTTCTGCCCATGAGTGGATGTCTACAAGAGCATGATGTGAACCTGCAGGAAATTGCCCAGTGCATGTATAGTAAAATGGATCACTACTATTAACAACTCAGACAATTTATCTTAGAAGTACACCAATCCACAGCCCTATATGCAGTTCTGGCTATGCCGCATAGTCAGAACTCACAAGTCACACGAGCTTCTGCATATGTCAGAGATTAGATGAAGATGGTGGGCACTTATTCCTGAAATGCAACGAAGTGAAAAAAGTGTGGAGGGAATTGAACCTGTAAACTGTGCGCTGCCAATTAGCTGAATGTGGATCAGCGATGGAAATGATGGAACTCGTTCTAAAGATGGAGCCTAAAATGCAACTGACTGTGATATTGCTCTGGCTCTGTTGGGATCAACTAAACAAATTCAGAGAAGAGGCAAGCAGAAAACCGGCCTTGGAAGTGGCATATAAGTTTCAGGCTATGGGAGGCCAATCCCTATTGCCAGATTTTCGTCAGAACCCAGAATGGACCAAACCTCAGCATGGGAACTTCAAAGTTAATTCTAATGGGGTTCGACCACAGGAACGGTTCGGGAGGCCGGGGATTCATCGTTCGTGATGACCAGGGCGCCATGGTGACTGCAGGTGCAGGTAAAGAACAATTTCTACAGAGTGCCTTCCATGAAGAATTGCTTGGCTGGTGCAGCTAGAGAACAATTTCTACAGAGTGCCTTCCATGCATATATAGGCTTGGCTGCTTGGCTGGCCTGGAAGCAGAGGCTCAGCTGGGAATAGTCCTGGAGACCGGTGCCTCTCCTTTTTTTTTTTTTTTGACTGAAGTCATGGAAATCACAGCCTATTTTTATAAATTTTTGGATAATGCAGACCTATTTAAATTCGCTCCCACGGGGAGTCAAACCCAGGTCTGCTGGGTGCTACTCAACTGCTCTAACAAATAGGCTGACCGAAGCCTCTCTTTTGACAGCCTTGAAGGATTATGCCTATCACCTATCGGCCATGATTCTTGTGACAGCCTTGGGAGCGGGCTTCGCCACCGACGGGCGCGGCTCCATCGGCCGTGGGTCGCCGTTGGGTGCGGCTCAGGAGAAGGCGCGTAACCGCCGGCGCTAGCCTGTGCCACCACGGGGATGCAGCGAGGATCGCCGTTGCACTTGGATTGGATCATCACGGAATGGGATCAGCGCTACCCTGATCATTGCGGATTTCGGTTCAGATTTTTTTTGGTCCCCATCGTGATTTCCTACAGGATTGTAGTGTCGCAGTCTTCGAATTTTGATTGAAACAATGGAAGTCTTTAGCTGCGAGCAGGATGGCTGCGGTCATATGATCGATCGAATACAAATACTCTGCTTTCTCTAAACCACCAATCTAATCTAATCCATGGTAATGGCATTGCAGGGTGCTTGACAAGATTTGGTTCGAGAGCCTGACGGACAAGTCGAAGCTGGATGCGCAGCTGGAGCTCTAGACCGAGAAGACCACCGAGAAGGCCGTCCTCCGCGTCCCGCGCCGCTGCAGCCACGGCCTTCCACAACATCCTGCAGGCACGCACGCAGCACGAGGCCGCCGCCATGCTCGGCTGAAACCACCATCACCTCGCGCAGCAGCTGCTCCCGCACGCCAACAGCAGCATCCTCGACTGGCACCCTCCTCCCCGCTCACGACAGTGGCCACGGTGACCGCCCTTCTCCCAGCTCGCAAAGAGAGATTAGACAGGAGTAGAGAAAGATGAGATGGACATGTGATGATGTGGCATGGTGATATGCTGCCACGTAGGCTAAAACCGGGGTTGAAACCCCCAACGGAGGAAAAGTAGACGGTATTGAAAGTTGGGGGAGGATTTCTTGATAAAAAAAATAGAACATTTCTTCCCTAATCTTGCTTCTCGCACTCCAGCCATCGGGTCTCTTCCATTCTTCATTCCATGCATCCACGGTCCATCTAACATGGCCCCCCAATTGTGGTGGCCATGGACCACCTCTGGATTTCACCTTCACAGCTCGCATCATTATTATGAGCAAACTGGCCCAATTTAGCCCATTGACTCTAGAAGACTACGTTTTGGTTCTGGCCCTCTTCTCTTGAACGGTTCATAGATATAAGAGTAGTGCTTTGTCTAAAAGTAAGATAAGAGTAGTGTTGCGAATTGGCTTGTAGTCCAATGATAAGATGGTTCAGTGGAACGCTATCCACCAGGATTCAAATCATGGTGCTCGTATTTTTCTTAGGATTTTCCCAAGAATTTACCGGCGTTATGCGTTAATTGGTAAGCAACGTTCCCGTCGACGACGAGGCGCCAGTGGTGACTTCAAGAATCTCTATATCTGCCAGGTACCCAGTCCTTCAAAGGTGCTCATAGGGGTTGCGTACGTGTGTTTATAGGGTTGAGTGTTCATGCGTGTTGTGTGTTGTGGACGTTTGTGTTGTATTGTGTAATTCTCAAATTAAAAAAAGATAAGAGTAGTGCCAGTGCAAATTTAGATACATGGTTCATATATAGTTGGATAACCGCCTGCCATACATAAAGTTATCATGTATACATCTTTTTTCATAAAAGCTTTTAGACATTAGAGACTAGAGAGTTCATGTCTGGGGTTAAACGGTTGGCGAGCAACTTTGTGACAATTTTGTCCACTATGGATTGGTGGACTCATAACAAAACCAGTGGATCAGACCATCACCGCATGGATTGTGACCGCTTCAGATTAAGCAAAACAGAAAGCTATGTGTGAAACGCTAAAGGGCATCGCATGATATGAATGATGTGCTTTTTGCAATAATTTTGCATTTTTTTCCACCAATGTTCACTACACAAACGAATAAATGATCACCTACTGTGTATCGTATTTGTGCTGATCTCGAACAGGGTTGAGGACTACTAATAAAGTTAAGTTTCTGAACTGAAGTTATGCATTGGAACCGACATATATAGTTGGATAACCCTCGGTGCATACATAAATTTATCATGTATACATCTTTTTTTATTGAAAGCATTTGGGACATTAGAGACCAGAGAGTTCATGTGTGGGGCTAAACGGTCGGCGAGCAACATTGTGATGATTTTGGCCACTATGAATTGGCGGACTGATAACAGAGCCAGTGGATCACACCATCGCCGCATGGATTGCAACCGATTCAGATTAAGCAAAATAGAAAGCTAAGTGTCAAATGCTAAAGGACAGGACATGATATGAATGATGTGTTTGATAAACTCATGTTGAAAGACGGAAACCAACTATCTGTGCTCTGTTCTGTTGTCTATTCAGTCTCATCATGCTATTGTGGAGTGTGGCTGTTTCAAAGAAGATAACCAAATCATACCTTAGTTATTTTTCAGTGTTACTGTTTGGTGTAAATTCTATTTTTTCACTCATTTGGAATGACCAATCATGTACCGTGTATGCACGATGCATCAATGGCAATAATAGCGCTATAAATATCCAAGACTGCACCTGTGTGTCAAGGATGGTTGATAGGTGTACTACCTGGCAACAATCATTTAGTGAGATATTGGAGATGAACCAAACCACGAGCTTCGGTGCCATCACAAGCACCGCCCCCAAACTCCCACTCCATGGGCGACAACTCCAGAACCTTGCTCGTGCTGCAAAGTGTGCAGAATCGTCCCGGATCAATTGAATTGATGGCAGTGCCGCACACTCCCACCGTCGCGAATCTGACTTCATCAGTGTTTGCCCCCGCCACTGAACGGCATGCAGAGCTGGGGCGGGCGCGTCGCACCAAGGCGCGCGCGGCTCGTATGCAACCCGCCAAACTCTGTCGGGTGCTTCTCTAGTCCATGTCACGCCAAGTAATTTGTCGACGGCCGTTGTATGCCCCTCTGTGTGCTCTGTCTCTGCTCTGTGTACTTCTGTAGTCTGTCCCCCTCTGTAATCATGTGTTTGTTCCATGAAAGAGAAAAGGCGCCTGTTTCCATTAAATGCGATGCTTGTTTTGTTTCCGGTGTGCTCAATCAGTCACTGCTCGAGAACCCCTGTGCTCATGTGGTTGGAATCCTTCACATCCAGTTGGAATGAAGGTCGAGACAATGGTATCCTTTGTGATTAGAGGAGTATCCGAGGAAAACACACCAGGAGGAGCGAGGCGATAATTTATGTGGAGCTGTGAACGAGAGGTTGGGATAGCAGGCACAGCCAAAAACCCGAAGATGGGTATAGGAAGGCTGAGTACTGTAAACGGTGAAGAAAGGAGTGCGGTGCGGCCATCTAGAGTTTTGGTTGGGTGATGATTTATCAGGTAGGTGGTGGTGTGAAGAGTGTCAGCCCAATAAACCGGAGGAAGACTAGCCTGAAAAAGAAGGGAGCGCATAATATTGTTAACTGTGCGAAGAGTGTGTCCAGCACACCCGTTCTGTTGTGAGGTGCATGGACATAACACACAGAGGACTACACCGTGGGTAAGGAAGAGCATGCGGGCCAAGGAGTAATCGAACTCGCGGCCGTTGTCGCACTGAACTGTCTTAATGGGAGAGTCAAAGTGCGTGCGCACAAAGGAGAAAAAGTTAGATAAAACACCAAAGGTATCGGACTTGAGTCGTAAAGGAAATATCCAGGGTGTAATCATCAAGAATGACAAGATAATATTTATAGCCAGACACACTAACAACTGAAGATGTCCAAAGATCGCAATGTATTAAATCAAAAGGGTGAAGCGCTCGAGAATTTGACATGCTAAAAGGAAGACGCACATGACGACCTAATTAACACGCATGACAAATATGATCAGGTTGGCGCTTACTACAAAAAATAGCATTGGAACTAATAAGTTTGGACAATGCCTCATGACCAATGTGACCAAGGCGACCGTGCCAGAGGGTGGTAGAGGATGAGACGGCGGTAAGGGCAGTGGTGTTGGCTGGTGCTAGTGGAAAGAACAGATAGAGGTCACCCGTGCTGTTGCACCTGGCAATCACTCTTCGTGTCTGTAGGTCCTACACGGAAAGGCCAAAGGGATCAAACTCAATAGAACAATTATTATTAATGGTGAAGCGACGAACGGAAATCATGTTCTTAATAATGTTATGTGAGACTATAACATTAGAAAGAAATAGAGAACATTGTGAAGTAGAAAATGAGTGTGACCCAACAGACGTAACAGGAAGTAAACCTTCATTACCAACAATGATAGATGAAGGACTTGATGATGAAGGAGGATTTTTTTTTTTTTGGAGAACAGCTGACTTCATTCGTATATGACCAGGATTACAATCATTTGCTATGATCTCCCAAAGCGCCGGAGGTGGTATTAGCCACTCTACAACCGGTTTTGCCTAGGAAACAAGCTTAGCACAAGCATGTGCGGCACTATTACAAGTTCTACTAGCAAATTGCAAAACAAAATCATCAAGCTGTCGGCTCAGATCTTCAACTTGACGCAGCAGGGGGTCGATTTCAGATAGCTGATCTTGGCGTTTCTCCCATAGATTAACAAGCACCTGGCAGTCACTCTCTAACACCAGTCGGCGGGCTCCCCGATCTAGAGCGAACTGGACACCATCTCGACAAGCTGCTGCTTCTGTGGACGGAACGCTGAGGCAATGGTCATACCATCGAGCTCGCCCTCCACATGCTCGCCATGCATCGTCTCTTAGCACTGCCCCGGATGCACCACGACCTTCCGCAGCCACGTAAGAAGCATCAACATTTACTTTCACCCACCCCGCCGGTGGTCGCTGCCAGACATGCCGAGGTACCAGGGGCTTGGGAACTTTTGCCGGAATTGAGAGCTGCCATAGATCGAAGGCAGTGTCTTTGACCCACTCCACCGCCTTCCTCATCGGGATCACAGATTCACCATGTCTTCTCTGATTCCTACTCATCCATAGCGACCACATGCCACACATGATTATCCCACATCTTTCTCAGGACATACCACTGGATCGATCAGGTCCCTAGCCCAAGTCAGAGGGTGGAGCTCGGGGATCTTCACACCAGTGAGCACTCTTGTTTCCTCCCAGAAGTATCTGGCAATCGTGCAATCCATCAGAGCATGTTTGATCGACTCATTTTCAGCACCATAGGTGTCACAATTCGGCCTTGGTTCCATGTGACGGCGGTGAAGGATGTCTTTGGCCGGCAAGAAACCGTTAACAACTCTCCACCAGAACACATGCACCTTGGGGGGAATGCTTAGACGCCAAAGGCGCTTCCAAGTGACATCGCCAGAAGCTGATGGCACCCCATGCTCTCCACGGTGGCCTTGCCTGTCATACAAGCATTTATATGCTGATCTCACCGAGTAATTACCATGAAGCTCAAGCTGCCAGGACCAGATGTCCTCTCCAGCACCTCTGATTGGCGTGCGCAAAATGGCATGAGCATCCACATCGACAAACAGCTGCTTGATCCACTCCTCCTCCCAGCCACCACTGTCAGTGATTAACTCATCCACCGTGTTCACCTGTGGGTCATCCGGAATTACAAGAGGACGCCCATCAAAGTGGTTCGGGATCCACCGATCATTCCATATATTCGTAGCAGCTCCATCACCAATTCGCTTCAGTAGCCCTACCTATACAGCTTCTCTGCCCACAAGGATCGCGCGCCAGGTCTGACTCGCATGCTTCTTCCTCGTCGCCGACAGAAAATCTGTGTCATGGTAGTACCTGCCTTTCAGCACTTGTGCACATAAAGAGTTAGGTTTGTTGATGAGCCTCCACCCTTGCTTGCCCAGCATAGCAAGGTTGAACATGCGTAGATCATGAAAACCCATGCCTCCTTCAGATTTTGGCCGAGTAAGAAGCTCCCAACGCTGCCAGTGCATGCGTTTGCTATCTGCCGAGCCCCCCACCAATAATTTGCAATCATAGTTTTCATCTTCTTGCACGTATCCTTTGGGACAAGGAAACAACTCATAGGATAAGTTGGCACTGCTTGCGCCACTGATTTAATCAACACTTCTCGTCCAGCAGCGCTTGCCTCTCTACCAGCCCATACCCCCACAAGTTTCCTTATTCTTGCCGGCATATATTCAAAGGCCTCCTTCGTCGACCGACCAATGGCCGTAGGAAGCCCTAAATATTTCTCTGCCAACGCTTCTTTTGCAATCTGCAGCGTAGAACT
Organism: Themeda triandra; assembly: GCA_018135685.1. NCBI lineage: Eukaryota > Viridiplantae > Streptophyta > Magnoliopsida > Poales > Poaceae > Themeda > Themeda triandra. The sequence goes on along the minus strand of JAENPR010000960.1, from coordinate 60,058 downwards.
CATCTCTATCTTAACAGAATCCTGACAATTTGCACTATAGAAGATAGCTGATTTCTCCTTGTTCACCAGTTGCCCAGAACCCTTGCTATACGTGTCCAGAATCTGCTGGAGTCTTTCGGCCCCTGCCCGCGATGCTTCTGAAAAAATAATGCTATCATCCGCGAACAGCAAATGCGAAATCCAAGGTGCGTGAATGCCAACACGTACCCCCCTTGAAAGATGCATCGGCCCGATTGCCTTCAACAGACACGACAGTCCCTCAGAGCATAAAAGGAACAAGTAAGGAGAGATCGGATCACCTTGACACAGTCCACGAGTCGGAGTGAAAGGGGCAGAAAGGTTTCCATTCACCCTGACTGAGAATGACACCGTAGTAACACATCTCATGACAGTCATCACAAACTGATCCGAGAAGCCCAGCCTTAACATAATGCCTCTTAGATAGGGCCATTCCACCCTATCGTAGGCACCACCTTGTCCCTTCTTCCTTTTGAGATAGTGAATACATTCATAAGCCACCAAAACGTTATCCGTGATCAATCTGCCCGGGACAAACGCGCTCTGCTCAGCCGAGATAATGTCATCTAGATATACCCTCAACCTATTTGCTAGAACTTTAGAGCAAATTTTGTAAATGACATTACACAAAGAGATCGGTCTGAAATTCTTCAGGTCTTGCGGGTGCTTAGTCTTTGGAATCAGCACAATGGTAGTGCTATTGACACCTTCTGGCAGCCCACCCCCATTCAGAAAATGAAGCACCGCATTGGTCACACTCGGTCCGACCATTTCCCAGTGATGTTGAAAAAAACCAGCCGTGAAGCCATCCGGTCCTGGTGCCTTGCTTGCTCCCATCATCCCCAGCGCTCGGTGCACTTCAGCCGCTGTGAATGGCGCATCGAGTGCTTCATTCATGTCAACTGTCGCCTTGGTTGGAACATGGGCAAGAACGCCCTCAGTATCCAGTTCAGATTGGGCGCTAAAAAGAGACTTGTAGAAGTCATTCGCCAGATCCTCCAGGTCCTTCTGATCAGTGATCAAAACCCCATCAGCATTGCGCAAAGCATTTATACGGTTTCCACTGGCTCGCTCTTTGCATTTATACGCCCCGCTAGCCTTTCCATCACGATCCACATCCATCTGGAGGACACTCCCGATCATATCCATCGCACAAGAACCCCTAGCTCGGTTCATCCATCCAATAGGGGGGTTCAGGAGACGAGCCCAGAGTGCCACTCGCTCAAACTTAACGTCTGTCGCGGTGAGTTTTCCATCGTACTCCTGCAGCAATACCGAGTATTTCCCCACTAACCATGGTGCACCAGCCAGCACTCTCAACATATCCCGCTGACTGCCAAATTCCGCAACAAAAAGGTTATCCTTCTTCTCACCGATCGCTCGAAGTTTTAGGCCAACAGGGTTTCCCCAGGCTGGTTTCATCGCCGAGCGCACCATGGACACGTGCACCGACACCGACGACAAGGTTTTCCCGTATAGGGCAAACTCCACCGATGCAAGTGTCTCTTCCTCTTCATCATCGCTGAATTCCAGCACGGCATCCTCCTCCTCGGTCAGTTTGAGCTTCTGGAGAAGATCTGTCACACTAGGGTTTAGGGTTTCCCCCTCCCCCCCGAGCCGCCACTTCCGGTCGCCATGGCTGACAGCAGAATGGCACCATAGAGCGGCCTGCGTGAATAAATCAGACGCAGCCACAGATCAACCCGACCTAGAGTAGCTAAGCGGCAAAACCCTAGCGGTGTCGTGCGTCGAGGGCGCCTTAACAGCTAACCAACGATTTGCGGTGGCCGGATCCACACTGCAGGGTGGATGCGGGGCGTGGACGCCGTGGTCGCGGTGACCGGCGGCGTAGCAGGATCAAGATCGCCGGCGGCGGCGATCTAGATCGTGGTCGGGGTCGTGGTGTCGCTCAGAATCGCCTCGGTCGCCTGTCCATGAAAGACGGAGTCGGTTTCCATCTTTTTACGACATCTATTATACTTATGATGAAGGAGGATGGGAGGAGGATAGTATACCAGCGTTGTTGACCATATGAGAGCCGGCGATGAGAGGAGGATAGTATACCAGCATTGTTGACCATATGAGAGCCGGCGCCGGAATCAGCGTACCACTCGGATGACGGTGGGTTCCACGTCATGGTGGTGAAGTTGTGGACGAGCGACGACATATCCCAGGTTGTCTTGTGCATTGGTGTCCACAAGGAGGGCGGTTGCTCTGGTGGTGGTACGGCATAACATGCGGGCGGAACACCCCCACAGCCAAAAATAGGAGGGACACTGCGGCCATAATGCGACGGCGGCGGCCCGGAGAAAAAGTATTGTTGCTGTTGTCGCATGGCAGCGTCCGCGGCAGCAGGAGGCTACTGATACTACCTCGGCGTGCCGTACGGGTGCAACCAAAATTGCATTTTTTTTTCTTTTTTCTTCTTATTCTTCTTTTTGTGCTCAGCCGGAACCAGTCAGGCAAGCAAAGTGCTCATGCACGGATCGCGAGTAAGCCAGGTCACGAACGGCCAAGCAGAGTTGCGTGCGGACGTCGCGTGTCCGCTGCCACCAGTCACACGAGCGAAGCACTCATGCCCGCGGCGCGGATCGCGAGTACGCCGGGCGACGAAAGGCAGGATCGCGCGCGGATGACGCATCGCGGCGCGGACTGGCGCGTCCGAGCGACACCTCGCGTGTGCGGGGGAATCACACGTTCGCCGGCTGGATCGTGCGCCGAGGATGGCAACCGATGGAGCGGATCGTGCGCGAGTGACAGACGGCCGTGTTCGCGATCGACGCTCGATGATCGAGCCAAGGCGCATGATTGGAGGTGCGTCCGCGCGTACGTGGTCCGCTGGACGAGCGTGATTGCTCGATGCGGAACTCCGCTCGACCGCCCGACTTCCGTGCGCGAGGAAGAAGTTGCAGCACGCGGTGTTGGAGGGTGAGCACGATCAGGCCTGCAACGACGGGCGCGCGGAGAGGGCTCGACGGTCGGCGATCTGAGTCGGTGTGGGTGGAATCTCAGGCGATGGGATCAGCGGTGGACTCGGCGACGTGGTCGGCGATGGGTGCAGCGATAAGATCGGCGGCTGGCTAGGGTTGCGGAAGTGTAGCGGATCGGAACCGCGTCTGATACCATGAAAGTGGGAATAACTGAATTGATTGTATTCCATGAATATACACAATTACGTATAGAGACTGGGGTGACATATCAGCCATCCAAAGAGTTATGGTGCATGCCACAAATTAAGGGCTACCTACCATCTATAATTACAATAGTCTAACACTCCTTGCATTCTAATCGAGAGCATCACTAACACAATGGATTGGACGATAGCTGGAATTTCAGGGAGGAAGAACAGCAGGGGAATGGGAACAGAGAAGCAGAGTTTAGATGGGGAAAAGCAGTTGGGGGGTATCAGATTCTATTCCATTTCGTAAGCATCATGGTTCAGATTACAACACCTTATATGGATGGCACAAACCCACTGACAACCTGGGTCCACAACTAAGCCACAGCTGGCAAACAACTAACCAACTCAACCGCCTAAGATGCACTCGATCACCCCAACTCTGAAGACGTCTCGTGCCTTGTTGCCGGATTTCTGTCAGGCTTGCGTCCCTTCTTCCTCACCTTGCTTCTCCACCGTGCCCCTTGGTAGTCCTGTCGGAGCGCCACTCTGTATACATAGCCAAACATGCAGATTTCTTCGTGGTCACTTATCGTTTTCTTAGATCAGTTTATATTGTTTATCGTACCATGCTTTTTCGATGATTTTGCATTTTTTACTGTACAAACGAATAATGATCAGCTATTTGACATGTAAAATATTTGTTTTCAAACTTCTTAGCACTGAAACTATATGCCATCTATGCTGAAACCTATATTATTCGTGTGTTGCATTGAAACTATATGTCAGCTATGTTGATACTATATTATATATGTGTTTTATGACATGTCAAATATATGTATGTAATTCGCCGTAATCCCCGTGCAGGCGTGCTATACTATTGGCACCTGAAGAGTGAAGAGAGACCACGGCAAGCAGAGAAACCATCACCAGCCGAGCAATGACAGACGATGACATACTTCTTCAAGGATATATCGTTGGAGGGTTAGTTCAAGGTGCCACCGCTGTCCTGATGTCGAACAGGGCCCTGAAGTTGTTGTACATCGTTGAACAACTAATAAGAACTAGTATAATGCCCGTGCTAACGCTACGGCTTTATCTCAAGATGCTCTTTAAAAAACCTTTTTTATATAATTTAACTTTTACACAATAGTATAGGGTCTGTGCTAATCTAGGACAACACATAATCATGCAAATAAAATAACAAATAAACATACAAGAACTGTTTTGACACCATCTGAGAACTCTAACATGAATTGTACTTTTGATATCTATGTTCCCTCTTGTTTATCAGACATGAACCAACTAAAGCATGGAAGGCATAGAAGGAAACAACCACAAAATACGTTATGAACATTTTTTGGATAGATCTTTCTTCATCACATTGGACAACATATCATAAATTGTAAATAGCTGGAATCACCATGCCTTCGGTTTGCTTTACCCAGTAGCTGAGCATTAACCAATCTTACAACAATAGTGAAGGGTTGTTCATGCAGTATTCATCAATCAGTTCTTTGTAAGCATATGCATTCAGATTCGTACCATCTCTCTCGCTCCTTCAATAGTGGCTGCTACCTCTACCTGCATTTTCCCTCTGTCATAAAAGACTCTCACAGTAATGCTATAGGTGAACTTATCTCGACAAAACATAAACAAGTCATCACCTGGTAAATAAAGTGACAATGCTCGTTGTGCATTTCTAGACCTGAAAGCTCCATCAGTCAGATACAAACAATGAAACTGAATGATCTAGTAAGCTTATCTTCTTTTACGAGAACAGATGGTTATGCTAAAGGTGAAGGCAGAGGACGACAACAAGCAGAATAGCAGATAGTTGTACCAAAGATTTGGTTCACATCCTCAACAAAATGACGTGTGTAAAAAAGATCCATTCCTTGAGCATGCCCTGTATTTCAAATCTCAGTATGTTACAACCAAAAATATGTATGGAATTATCATAACTTGAGCAGCCTCTGCTATGATTTGCATGATATAAATTTGTATGGCAACACAGAAATTGACCTTGAGCAAAAAGATTTTCTAGATGCAATAGATTTTTTGGTGAAAACAGAGAAGGACCATCTAAGTGCAGTAGGTTTTCTGAATGTGCCTCTATATTATATAGGAGAGCTAAGTAGTTGACAGCCCATAGAACCTCAATGGCATACAGTAGCTACTTAGAATAGGCACTGATGAAACAGAATTCTGAATTCTAAGTTAGACATCAAATTTACCAAATTTCACAACTATCACTATAATTTTTAGAGCTATCAGGGCTCTTGTTCTGCATATACTCTCTTCAGAACATTGAAGGGTGCAAAAGATAGAGACAGGCTTTTATAATGCCTCAACCCAAATGCTAATGTGATCAGAAATAATGAGTTCGAAAATCTAACAACAGATGGAAACCACAACTTAATAATGAGTTCGGAACTTTTACTAAGCTAGAAGAACCATATATATTCTAATGACTCCTTTTAAAATTGAGAATTTGGTGTTTCTACCCTTGCTTACAACACCTGGAGTTGCAGCCAAGACAGAGCTAGCATAATTCCTTGAGGCGCATTTTACATGTGCCAAAAATATCATAAATGAGACCCACGTAAATTATCAGGCCACTACGCATTGAATTTTCATTTTCTATAGAGTTCGCGTCTGTTATTTTGTTTTTCTCCACAGTTGTCAAAAAGAAAGAAGCGTGGAGAAAATTACACATTTTTAAATGGAAGTTCACTTGATTTAGCTTGCACATTTTCTAAAGCAACCAGAACAGAATCCAAGGTCAAAGGGACATGAAAAAACAGGTGCCTTTCTGACAAGGGGTAAGGACATTTGCACGAGAGTTCACAAAGCTCCCTTCCAAATATCACACACCTAATGAAAGCTCCCTTCCAAATATATCACACACCTAATGTAGGAGAATCAACTTATACAAGAATAAAACAATAAAAATTAGCTCCAAAGAAGAAGTCAGCGAAGGACCCGAACAATTGAAAAACCTTCAATTCACGGCAAGCGGCTTTAGAATCAGAGAGAGCTTTGTTTCTTGCTACTGACCTGAGCAGCCAGCATTCAGTATTAATGTTTCAAATTCCTGGCACCTGCATATTAACTCCCATGACACTGCTATCTGTCTTCCCTCCAACGCCAAGCAGAACAAATAGATCAGCAAAATCACTATAAAACAGGCTCGGGCGAGGCGAGCATACCTGGACCTATAAAATAGGTGCCTGAGGAGGCCAACGGAGGATCAGGACCAGAGCTGGATATAGCTGATCGCCAGCGCAGCTACAACGACCCACAGCCAAGCCGGTCACAATGACTTCTCGGTTCCGAGGCCTCTGTGAATGCCATCACACCTGAAATAACTCCAAAACAAACAAGACCTAAGATGAAGCGAGTTGAGTAAAACTAATTTAATCCAACTTTATTTATCCAATGAAGTAAAAATGAATAAATATAATGCTTTGAACAAGGTTCCTGCTGTACCGACTAATTTTGATTGAAAAAAAAAAAGAAAGAGAAAAAAAAACTTAGCAATTTGTCTATCAAAATTTAGCTTGTTCACCAACTTATCAAATATGTATATGTGCTTGTTTAGTGTTCACATAAATCTGTTGCAATAGTACTCATGCTCAGCAGCTTAGGCCATTGGGTACAGAGTAATGGTGAGCTCTTTCTACAGACTGCACCTCAAATTCTTAACTCCTTATCCCTTTGTCAATACATTGCATGCAGTTCTTGATGCTTTGGTGAACAAATCAGCCAACTATCCCGTTAAAATTACAGGCGAGTAGAAGAGATGAAATGATTATCAATGTCTCTCCCCACCAGCTCACAGCGTCGTGGGCAATTACACCGCATGAACAGGATTAAAGGAATTTTCCGCAAAAAAGAAAAAAACCAGGATTGGATTTCGTAGCTATAGCTGAGACGTACAGGAGGGGAGGAAAAAGAATCGCGTGGTCGTGACGCTGTTACCTTCGAGGTGATTTCCTGTCCGCGGACTTGTTCTCGAGCTCGCTCATCTTGCGGCGCTTCGTGGCGCTTCTTCTCGAGGCGCCGGTCTTCATCGTCCTGTGTCCCCTGGCGTTCCCGTCTCCATGGTAATGGAGACTTCCTCGGTGGCTGCGGCGGCTGCCCGGCACGTTGGCTTGCGCATCGCGGACGTCGCGGTAGATCCGAAGGTACGGGCGGCAAGACTGCTGTGCATCTGCCATAGGAAAAACTTTCCCAATGAATAAGGAAGAATAAGGGCTGGGGAAGGTAGAGGGGAACCGGATCCACCATTGGGGCCTTCGGCGCTGCTACCGCACGCCATGGAGGGCCGCGACCATGGGAAGGCTTCGCCGCCAGTTGGGGAAGCGTGGGATCCCCCAGCCGCCACACCTCAAGCTCCCCGCAGGCCTAGTTGGCATAGGCTGCCATCGTGACCTTCCAAACCCTAGGCGCAGGCGCTCTACGCATGGAGTGGAATCGCTACCACCGTCTCCCGACCCTGCCTCGCGTTTTTTACCCTTTCCTTCGTGTGCGCGTGAAGAGGGGGTGGGTGAGGTTTTTTTCCATGATGTGGGGTGGGTGAGAGACTGGATGTGGGGTCAGAGGGTGAGATCCAGGCTTCCCACTCCTTTGGAAGAATTCAATTATAGTATAGATAGATGTTAAAGTTTCAACACATGAAAAAGTACGGATTAGCTAGATGGAAAGTTTTGTGTCAACCAAAAGATCAGGGAGGTTTGAGAATACAAAACCTGGATATTTAGAATAAATGTTTGCTAAGCAAATAGTTGTTTAAACTACTAAATGAGGATGGAATGTGGCAAGAGTTGATAAGAAACAAGTATATAAAAGATAAGACTTTGGGGAGTTGTGTTAAGAAACCAACAGATTCATATTTCTGGAAAAGTTTAATTAACATTAGAAAGTCTTTTATTGAACTTGGCTCCTTTAGAATAAATGATGGGTCCCAGACCAGGTTTTGGTTTGATACTTGGTTGGGAAGTAAGCCTTTTAAACACAAATTTCCTTTGTTGTTTAATATAGTCAGAGGAAAACAGGATTCGGTAGCGCAAGTACTTAGGAGTGCCCCTTTTAATATTTCTTTTCAAAGGAATTTAGTAGGGGCAAACCTTAGTGCATGGCATAGAATTGTTGCATCTGTACAGGGTATTAACTTTTCGGAGGAAAGGGATGTTTTTGTGTGGGGCTTAAATGCATCGGGTTACTACACAGTCAAATCCTTGTATGCTGCATTGATTAACAATGGAGTTAGAGTGTCACAAGACATTTGGCAGATTAAAATACCAATGAAAATTAAAAAGTTTCTTTGGTACTTAAAAAAGGAGTGGTTCTAACTAAGGACAATTTACTTAGACGTCATTGGATAGGTGTCAAATACTGTTGTTTTTGCCATCATCCTGAAACAATAGACTATCTCTTTTTTTATTGTGCTTATGCCAAATTCTTATGGCATGCTATACATTTACTTTTTGGTTTACCTCCTCCAATACATATGGATGATCTTTTTTAAGATGGTCAAAAATTGGACAAAAAAGTATAATTCATTGTTATTAACTGTAGCTATCGCACTTTTATGGGCAATTTTGTTAACCGGAACGAAGTGGTTTTTGATAAATGTAGACCAAAAATTTTTGCAGGTACTCTTCAGGGGAACGCATTGGCTGCGACAATGAGCAAGCTTGCAACGGCATGATGACCAGCGGGACCAGCTTCTTCAAGTTGGACAATTACTAGAAACATCAGCATTGCAATTTTTTAGTTCCAATGGGTGGCTATCCTCAAGACATATTGGTCATGTTTAGTTATAAAATTGTACTTCATTTTGGTTTCCTGCTGGTGGTTTACGCAAGTGTTGTGCAGCTAGTATTTGTGCCTATTGGCAAAGCTTTGTAATAATTGGCATGATTCTATCTTTTGATAGAAGAAGCCGGGTACACATTATCCATTATCTAAAAATGAAGTTATGCATTGGAACCAACATAAACTACTTCTGATCATGAAAATAAAGCTCATATTATTAGTTAGGAAGAAATCAAATAGACAAACCAACAGTGGTTAAATAATTTACCTATCAGATATAAGATAATGGCACGTGAACCAGTGAGAGGTTATTCTGTTGCCCAATTCACAACAGCTCTGCCAAGAATAACAAAAATATATATTTTTTTTTCAAGTTTAAGTATGTATTAACTTCTTATGTGTACACAAATTTGTAAACATATTTTTCAGCGAAAAGTGAGAGCTGAAAAAATTGCGAATGGAGGGAAGGAAGGGCAGGGAGGGAAACCCTCGAATGGAGGGACTTGAATCGAAGAGGGCGACTCCTTTTTTTTCTCGGCGATGCGAGAAGCGGCAGCTAGAAGGAGAGCATGGGGGAATGGATTGGAGAATGGGGAGCTGGAGGTGGGCGACGACCATGATGAAAACCCTAACTTTTACCAATCTGTAACACCCTAAAATTTGCGTGATTTTAAAATAGTTAAATTGATTTAATTATGCATTTTTGTGAGCATTAAACATAGGACAAATATTAATTTTATGAAAAAAATAAATGGTAGGTCAAGAAGCATGCTTGAGCATTCATGCTGGTGCATTATTTTTATTGTATGATGTTTGGTTTTGTTTTGAATCAAAACAGATTTGAAAATCCATTTCAAAACTTCATTTGAAAAGGTTTAAATAAAAGAAAAACAATTTCTTTTCCCTCCCTCACTCATTCTTCCTATCTGGCCCGAGTGGCCATGCTCTTGGTTTCGGCCCAAGTTGGCCTGGCGCTGCTCCTTTGCTGCACCAGCCCAAAGGCCATTTCCTCCTCTCTGCCGGCCCACGCTGCCAACTCCTTCCTCCTTTCGGCCCGCTGGCCACCTCTCCTTCCGGGGCCGCAGCAAACGGCCAGCCCAAGCCAGCAACCGCCGCCTTCCTCTCTCTGTCCCGCTGACGCGCTGTCCCCACCTCGTCAGCGTCTTCTTCCAGCTCGTAATCGAGCGGGACTCGTCGATCGAGTCCGACACCACGACGTGCCGCGGCTTCGCATGCGCTCCACGCCAGCGCCCCATATATACCAAGCCTCCCGCGCGTCGCGCCACCTTTGCCAAACCCTAGCGCAAGCACTGCCCAAGCCCGAGCTCGCAGCAAGCCGCCGCAAGCCCTAGGGCCGCCGCAGAGCTCAAGTCGCCTGCCGCCGCTTAAATCTCCAATTCGGCAAGTCGACGAGTTTCTCTTCATTATCGCGAACTCGCCAAGCTTTTCCTCTCCTATTTTAGTGCTCTGGTTTGCTCACGGCGCTTCGCCGAACTTTGCAGGAAGCTGCTCGCCGCCGTCGCTCGCCGTACGCTCAACACAGTCCGCATCAACTCCCATATTTGACGCTGGTGAGGTCCCCACGTCATCCTCTGTCGATTGGTCTAGGTCCTGTGCCTTTTGGTCCATGGAATCGTTAGATCCAACTTCGCCGACAAGTTTCCCTCGCCGCCGGCAATGGCCGCCGCCGTCCTGGTCGTCTTCTCCGGCGGGACGCCACCCACCTCCCTTCTACTTCTAATCTGAACCGTCCAGATTAGATCCAATGGCCCTTGGTGGCCGATACCCCTTCGGGTGGCTACTTTGCAGAAAAGCCTGCGAACTTACTTCTATTCAGTTAAGAGTCCTCGGCCATGTCAGATTCTCTATTTTTCCAGATTTATTTTATTCCGAAAATAGTTCTAGATATTTACAGTTTTGCCGCTGAGTTCAAATGTTTATAACTTCATCGTTTTAGCTCAAAATCGAGTCGTTCAAGATGCGATAGGATCGTAATCTCGAGATCAATCTGTTAGTGTCACTGTTAGATTTATTTTCCACTTTTGAATTTCGAGTTTGAATTTAATTCAATTATTTTATAATAGGAAATCTTGTAAAATCCATAACTTCTTCGTTATAGCTCCGATTTTGGTGATCTTTACGTCTATGTGCTCGTAGTGACGAGTAGAGTAATTTTACGAGATTTATCTTCTATTTTATACTGGTTGGTGTACTGTCCTAATAGAAGTCATTTGTTTGCTTTGTGTATGTATGCTCGGATGCTTGTATGTTGCTGCTTGTTGGTTACAATTGAGTTCAGACGGTGAGGGTTTTGTTGAAGGCCCGGAATTCTTTGGAGATCAGCAGGAACTTCAGGAGCCTTTGGATCAAGGCAAGTATAGCATGGAGCATCCTTGTTACCTATTCACCTTAATTCACTAGTCATGTTGCATGTGTCTAATTTGATCACCTTAAGGATATCCCTAGCAATTGTTACCTTGTACCTTGTTACCGATGGGTTGTTTATGCACATGGGTAGTTTTGCTAGCGCTTCAACTATGAATATTGAATAATGACTCTATGCAACAATGATTAAAAGGTGTTTGTTTAGCAACATAGTATAAGGGTGTAGAGCTCATGCGGTTTCATGATGCTATTGACCCTTCCCTAAGGACTTATCTGTCGGCAAAAGCTGGGACTTAACGTGCCACTGTGAGCGCTATATGGCTTTGGCTCTAGTTGTTCATAGGACCTTTTCTAGCGAGTTAGAGGATCTGCGAGTTGGGTATAGGGCGGCTTCTCCATGGTGTGTATAGCCGGGTAGGAATGTTCCACTTTGGGAGGAGGGTTTCCCTACATCCGATGACCCTGCGGCCCTAGCTTGTTAGATGAACCTATGGGTGGCTTTATAGTGAAAACCTGCTCACTCACCTTGGAAGTGTTAAGAGGTTGGCTGCCTCGGGCAAATGGGAATCACGACTCACACGTAAAGGGTACACCTCTGCGCAGAGTTAAATCGATTGATCGTCCGTGCCCACGGACAGGGCGGCCCGGAAAACTCACGGAATAGTACATGGATGTGTTGTTTAATTATGAGATAAAATGTTGCTTCATATGTTCTATATTGTGGGTTCAACTTGGGTTTTGCATAACTTGCTTAATATCAGGAATAAAACTTGACCAACTAAAAGCTATTGCAGTTAACCGTGTCGACCTTTTGAGCTTCATATACCCCCATGTTATGCTTGCTAAGTACGTTTGTACTTACACTTGTTTTTACTTCAATACTTGGAAAATCCCGGATGGGTAACAGATCAAGATTTGATTGAGAGCTATCGCCATGACTACTAGCTTGAGTCAACCAGTCGGCGTGTCCCTGTGTTGGAGCTTCCGCTTGGAGAGATTACATCGTACTATTCTATTTGTGTAAAAGACTATGTGATACTTATTCGTTCGTTTTGTAATAAACATTGACATGATACATTATTACAGTTTGTCAACTTATGTGAGCGACTTTCGGGGGTTCACATAAGCCTTATCCCTTTCTTCCCTCTCCTTCTCAGTCGGTTGGCGATGGAAGGGAGACGAAGCAGCGAAACCAGGTAAAGCCGCCACACCGGTTCTTCTTTCTACTTTGGGGCTTGAGCATTTGTACCCCTGTTTCATGACCATTAGTGATTTTGCCCATGTTTTTCTTAATGTGTCATGGTGGATTCCCAATGTAATTCTTCCAAATATGTAGGTCCAACATTGATACATTTTCATTTTCTCCAATTTAGTTTTAAAAAGCAATGGTGGATAGGCTCCCTTTAAACTTCTTTCTTTCTGAATATATAAAAAATAGAACATTTTAGCCTGATTCTTGGTTCTGGGCAGGTCTCTTCCATTCTTCATTCCTTGCATCCATTGTCCCTCTGACATGGGCCCCAATTATGGTGGCCATGGACCACCTCTGGATTTCGCCTTCGCAATTCGCGTCAGTGTTATGAGCAGACTGGCCCACTTTGGCCCATGGACTCTGGAAAATCTACCTTCTGGTTGTCTTCTCTTGAACGGTTCATAGACAAGAGATTAGTAGTAGTGTAGGGCGCACGCCATGGCGCGTGTATGCGGTGCCAGGGAAATTTTTAGATACGAGGTACATATATAGTTGGATAACCCTCTAGACATACTTAAACTTATCATGTATACATATTTTTTTTGATGAAAGCGTTTTGGACATTAGAGACGAGAGAGTTCATGTCTGGGGCTAAACGGTTGGCGAATAACATTGTGATGATATTGGCCAAACTATGGATTGGTGAACTGATAACAGGACCAGTGGATCACACCAGCGCCGCATGGATTGTGACCGCTTCAGATTAAGCAAAATAGAAAGCGAGTGTCAAACGCTAAAGGACAGGGCATGATATGACCGCTTTAGCTAAATGTCAAACGCTGAAGGACAGGGCATGATATGAATGATAACCAAGTCAAAGAATGATGTTCTTAATTACTTTTTAGTTTTAGCCGAAATTTGCCGCAGGACACACAAAGTGACGTGCTGTTGCCACAGGACACCAAAAGTCGAGCACTTTGATAGAACACACAATGTTGACTTTAAAATTTGGTAGAACACACCGAGCCTCATATTTTAATATTTCCAGCCTGTCCAGAAGAGAGAAAGCAGAGGAATGGACTATTTTACCCTTGCCTCTTTCTTCTTCCTTCATCCCTTGCTCTTTTCTCCTGTGGCCGTGCTCGCCGCCGCCACTGTCGGAGCCACGCCGGACTAGCCCTCGGACCGCGCAGCGCCACTGCCCATGCGGGCGAGCACCGCGCCGCCGGGCACGCGGGCGAGCTCCGCCACCGGGCCACGCCGGCGAGCTCCATGGCACGACCGCGCCGTCGCCCGTGCTGGCAATCTTTGCCTGCGGCCGGGTGGGCGAGCGCCGCCGCCGGGCGCGCGGGCGAGCTCCATGGCCCGACCACGTCGTCACCCGTGCAGGCAAGCTCTGCCTGCGGCCGGGCGGGCAAGCACCGTCGCCGGGCCATGCTGACGAGCTCCACCTGGGGATGCGCGAGCAAGGTCCCCTCCCTGTGCAACTAGAGCCAAGGGCAAAATAGTCCATTCCCCTGCTTTCTTTTTCCTGGATAGGCTGGAAATATTAAAATATGAGGCTCGGTGTGTTATGGCAAATTTCAAAGTCAACATTGTGTGTTCTAGCAAAGTGCTCGACTTTTGGTGTCCTGTGGCAACAGCACGCCACTTTCTGTGTTGTGTGGCAAATTTTGCCTTAGGCCTTGTTTAGATGGTCGTATTTCTAGCCTGAAGAGTACTGTATCATTTTGTTTGTATTTGACAAATATTATCCAATCATGGTATAACTAGCCTCAAAAGATTCATCTCGTAATTTACAATTAATCTGTGTAACTAGTTATTTATTTTACCAACATTTAGTAGACCATGCATACGGCATAACATTTGATGTGATGGAGAGAGAGTCATATTTCTAGCCTTTTTGAGGCAACTAAACAAGGCCTTAGTTTTATTGTTTGGTCTAAATTCTATTTTTTCACTCATTTGGAATGACCAATCATGCATCACGTATGTACGTTGCATCAATGACAATAAGAGCGCTATAAATATCCAAGACTACACTTGTCTCAAAGATGGTCGATATGTGTACCAGGCAACAATACTTTAGGATATTGGAGGAAGAAACAAAACCTTGGCTTTGCATAGGCAATCTTTCGTGCCGCTGGCAATAATTCATCCGCTCCGAATGCCACTCTGCTAGACTCAAATTCAGGTCATCATCTCCCACTTTCTGGTTCGCTCCGCCTGCACCACCACGCCCACAACCGCCGCCACCCCTGCCTACACCGGCGCCGCCAGTACCACAAACTCCGGTCGTTCCTATCCCACGACCTGCACCACCCGTGCAGCCTTGTAGCTCTATAACATCATGCCGGGTCCATTCCTAGCCGTGCTAGGTGGTGATCACGGTTCAGATTACAACGCCTTATATGGACAGTGCAAACCCACTGACAACCTGGGTCCACAACTAAGCAACACTTGCAAACAACTAACCATCTCAACCGCCTAGGATCCACTCAATCACCCCATCACTGAAGACGTCTCACGCCTTTCCCTATTGCCAGATTTTCGTCAGAACCCAAAACGGACCAAACCTCAGCAAGGGAACTTCAAAGTTAATTCTGATGGGGCTTTCGACCATAGGAACGGTTCGGGAGGCTGGGTTTCATCGTTGCGATGACCAGGGCTCCATGGTGGCTGCAGGTGCAGATAAAGAACAATTTCTACAGAGTGCCTTCCATGCAGAATTGCTTGGCTGCTTGGCTGGCCTGAAAGCAACGGCTCAGCTGGGAATTCGCAAAATAGTCCTGGAGACCGATGCCTATCTCTTGTGACAGCCTTGAAGGATTATGCCTATCACCTATCGGCCATGAGTCTGTTGGGCCTGAAGGCACACCGAACAACCAGAACACATCACTTCTGTCTGAATGGCTGATTGTGGTTCTTATGTTGTTATGGTTGTTTGCTTCCTTTGGATGCAAGATGATAAAAAAAAAAACATTTTTTTTGTTTTTGTGCAAAATAAGTGGAGCAGAACACACATAATTGTACCCCCTGTTAAACTTTTTGTATACCATGTGACTTACTACATTAGCTCATAAATTTATTGTATAGTTGCAACATGAGAGTTTTGCTGAATTGGGCACGATTGAGGGCATCACTTCAGAACCAACTATATGCTGAATTTGGCAAGAGATTGTTTTGCTTGTATGAGAGCTATGGGTTGCACTGATGCTGTGGTCGTGGGGACGATCATGGTGAGGAGGAGCTCACCACCGGAGGAGATGCACGCCCGGCTGCAACAGAGTTTAAGCAGGCCTTAACAAAACACAGGACAACAAAGCAGAAGCCAACCAGACATTGGAGGCAGCAGGCAATCCACGTCGTCTTCGGTAGTCGAGAAGGACTCGCCGGCGTAGGGGTGATTGCACCAATACTCATCCGTCGGCGGCGGGGGCAGGGGCATTGGCGTTGGCAGTGGCGCTGTTGGCCAGGGCACGGTGGAAGTGGCCACCCGTACAGTATGCGCCTTGCAGCCAAAGGAGGGGAGGCGGCGGCGGAGAGGTACGCTCTGTTTCCTGTGCCTGCATCGGGGGCGCTTGCCGACTCAGTGGCGGCTACGTAGGGGGCGAGAGGCAAGGACTCAGCGAGGTTGGTGACGATGAGATCTCAGTGTTTGACTGATATGCATGGTCTCGCATTTTCTCTTTACAGGAGTAGAGATTAAGATTCAAGCTAGTATAAAACTTAGATATCAGGGCTGGGTGCTGTTTCGGTTTCCTCCAATACATCATAATGCACAGTGGACATATTAATTAAAGAAGACGAGGGTAAGTTTATGACTCACGTAGCTTCAGCTCTTCAAGTGAGAAATATATAGACATCCAAACAAAACTAGGAGACCGAATATACATTTATAATATATGACCCTTAAGCATGAAATCTTTGCTGGAGGTCATCCAAAAAGTATGTCATTCACTTATGGTGCATTGCAAAATCATTTTAACGGGTCAACGTGTTCATGAGTTGAGAAGCAACTACCGATCCAAATTGTCTGATGCGCTATGCTATGGAACGAACATCAATTTTCTGCCATTAGCCAAGTTCTACTTGCCGGTAAAAAATAAGCTCTACCAACAGAAGCTGTTATCGGAGCACCAGATCATCCTGCCGGTGTGAACGGCTACCTGACCAACACCTTTCGATTCGCGTAGGACCATCAATTTGTACCCATAAGGCATGCCTTACTCAATTCTAATCTTTTATTTATCCTCCATGGGTTTTAGAGCCAATGTAAAATATCAGTTCAAAAGTTTCCAGCCCTGATCCAAAAATCCTATTTGGATGACCACTATTGCAACCAGCTTACACTACAAATGCTCATTGTATATTTATTTTCCATTTAATGGTTCTTTTTCACATCACATGTAGTTGAAATTTTAAGTAATTTTGATAGGTTGTCATAAATACACGAAGTGGTAGGACGCCGCCGTGGGACAGGGATTTTTGGATTTTTAAAGTATAACTAGCAAAGTTGCCCGTGCGTTCCAACGGGTAGATTCTAATTTACCCACCCTGCAAATCAATCGAAATTTTGTACAAATTTTATGAACAAAGCTTTTATTTTCATATATAGGTAATTATTTCTTAAACTACTAATTTATACTTCTAGAAATAAAACAAGTCTCTTCACTTAAATTCTGAAACTTGAAAGTTATTACCCTACAAAAATCTAATCCATTGAATATTTGGTTCTTCATATTATTATCTCTTCCAATCCCCTTCACGTGCCGCAACCATAATCGCTCGATCAACCCATTCACATTGGCACACACACTTTTGCGGCCACAGGTCCGCTTTGTCTCCCATATTTGGAGCTAGACGTCGTCACATCTTCGCCAGGGACCAACACGATCTCAGTCAGGGACCAAGACGCTTGGCGGGCAGTCGCATCTCCATCAGGGAAAGACGCTAGGTGGTCAAGTGACGCGGATGGAGTGATGAATCCACGATGTCTTGGCCACAATTGCGTGTTATGTCTGTCATGCATGAGAAGCTCGCCTTCTAATTTAATTTTCTTGCGTTTTAAAAAATACATACATTTATTAATTTTAATTTTTATTTCTATAATTTTTCATGCAATTTACAACTTTGTTGCTTTATTAAAAAATAGAAAAAATAAATAAAAGGAGCCATGCCACTGTTTGGCCCAGTCCACCGGTGCAAGAGGCCCACGAGGTAGATTCTAGCCAGTCTTAAAATTAAGAACCAAAAAAAAAAAAAAGAGCCAGGCCACGGGTTGTGCAAAAGCCTCAAGTTTTCTTAAATTTAATTTAGAGCATTTCACCTTTTTAATCGCACTTTTCCATCTGGAACCCCTTCTTTTTTATATTTTTTTCTCTCTTCCTCTTCACCTAAATGATGGTGTCGGGGCGGACAGCATCACCAAGCTGATAGAAAAATGGTAGGAAATTTTGGCCTTTTATGATATTATTATTAGGATTAAATATATATATATATATAGAGAGAGAGAGATATAGATACAGATATCACGGGGGTCGAACTCAGTCGTTGGCTTTCGTCGTCGATAACCATCATTTGACAAAAAAAAATGTTGTACAGATTTGATTTGATGATTTGGTCTGTGTTTGCTCTCTCTAGGACCCTTTAATTTATAATTAAAGAGTTGGAGGATTGTTTTTCATATACCGAATCTATATTTGGATTTAATCCTATACGGAACTGTGGGTAACATAAGCCAAATCCTTTACGGAAGGACAGTTCTTTATCTATACGGAAACATAGAACTCGTCTTTTACGATAGAAAATAGAAGTCGGCTTTTTACGATAGAAGTCTTGCGGGCGGATAGAATCTGAGGGCAGAAGAAAATTTTAGCTATTTAGGCAGACTGAAATTTTGCCTTTTTATTATTAGGGTATAGATATAATAAAAAAAACTGGACTGGGTCGGAAGCAACGGCCTGAACGCACAGCGTCTCCCTGCCGTAGGGCCTGGCCCCACTTTTTTTCAACATGATCCTCGGGCCACGGCCTTCCTGCGTGGAATTTCGCCTGGCCCGCAACTCCGGGAACGGATCTGTAGACCACATCTGTTTCATATGGTGTCTTACGATGCGACACGTCGACGCACAACACATCAGACGTCCAGGAGGCTCGGCTTGGCGTCGTGATGACCAGGAAGCCCGGCTTTCGTCAGGCTCAGGTCGCGCTCGCCTTTAGGTTCGGCTTCCACGTAACGTCCAACGAGCTAAGCAGCACGCGTCGAGTCGACCTCGGTCAACCGCCGCCGCCATCGCATCCGCTCATCTCGCTGACTCCTTCGCCGCAGCTGATCCCGTCGCCTCTGCCGTTGCCGCTGCGTCTGCCTACACAGCGAGGCAAGCAGCAGGTGTTGTGCTCGGCTTCCGTCGGCACCATCGGATCCGCTCGTCTCGCCGCCAGCCCGCCCTTTGCCGGATCTGCTCCCGTCGCCGCTGCCGTGCCGCTGCATCTGCTCGCGCCGTCTCCACCAAGGTCTTTTATGTTAGGTGGGGCTATGTACGCCTTCATATCAAATACATGTTAGAAAGATAGCTGGTTTGTCACATGTACATGCTATTTCTTATGAGGCAGTTAGAAAGATTAAAAATAATAAAATTAATATAACTATTTTTAAAATATGCTTTAGAAAGGATTACGTGTCATAGAGAATTTATTTTTTATCGGAGCCCTCTCCTAAATACACAAGTTAATGCTTTGTAGTTTTTTAAAAAAAAGTTAATGTGTTGTCGTGGATCCCGAAGTGATTCTTCCAGATATGTAGGCCCAACATTGATACATTTTCATATTCTCCAGTTTCGTCACAATTTTAATTGTAATGTAACAAACAATGGTGGATAGGCCCCGCATACTTCTTTCTCATTCTTGAGGGGTTAAACTTTTTCTTTTTGAACAGATAAAAAATGGAACATTTTAGCTCGATTCTTGGTTCTGGGCCTCCGGCCATCAGCTCTTTTCCGGTCTTCATCCCATAAGCTGGGATATAAATATATTCTCTTTCCTTAAAAAAAAAAGGGTCTTCATCCCATTCGATGCGTCCATGGTATGAACCCCCAATTGTGACACCTACCCCAATTGTGACACCTCTGGACATTTTCGGAGTTCGCAGTCGCACCTCCTCCCTTTGCATTCACCCAACCGGCAGCTTCAGAGCAGAATGGCCCACTATGGCCCATGAACTCTGAAAATCTACCTTCGGTGGAGTGGATTGTGCAGGTGCCGATGCCATCACGTGGTTCTTGTTGCCAACTGATCATACATCAATCCCAAATTAATAGGACTGTTAAATGGGGCAATATCTACCAGGATTCAAATCCTGGTGTTTGCACATTTTTTTGGGATTTTTCTAAGATTTACCGGTCTTACGTGTTAAGTGGTAAGCCACGTTTCCATCGATATCGAGGCGCCAATAGTGTACGTGTTGTGAGCGTATGTGTTGTACTGTGTGATTCTCAAAACAAATCAGATAGTTCTTGTTAATATTTTGGCCCACGATCGTAGAGCGCGAGGTTGCTGATGTGCAGGCCAAATCCTCTTCATCTTGTACACGTAGTGTAATAAGAAATTAGGGATTTAGCTATTCAGGGTTGAAATTAGAAAGATGGAAATTCGAAATTTGGAATCAAAATCAATTTCAAATCCAAACCTACCGAATCAACTTGGGCAACTCGGGAATCCCCAGTGAAGAAGGAGGTAAAAGCAGCGGTGGTCGGTTGCTAGCATCGATTGATGCGGACCTCAGAGTGGAGGGGCGGGGTTAGAGATTAGCCGCGCAGGCGCTGAGGTCACTGACAGCGGAGGCACGGAGTGGGGTGACAAACAAGAGGGCCGGCAAACGGCGGCGGGTGGTGCAGTGAGCTAGTGGCAACACGATGGCATCGTGACGTCCTTGTCTTCTCACAAATCGCGAAGCAAGCGAGCAGCGAGCGAGTCACCCCTGCCGAGCATTGCTCTAGTTCGGTTCCCTGGTTTGCTCTTGTTAGGCTATTTGATTGGCCGAATTCTCTAGAAACTGAAGACTTGCTCCCTACTTATATCCACCGCTACGACTACGAGGGCCATCGTCTGGGTTGCCCTATTGCTGGATCCGCCCCTGTTAATGAATGAATTTGCGATTGACACCTGGATGATTTTGTGCATGTATTGTTGCACATTAGATGTATGTAGATAGTGTTGACGCCGAAAATCAACACAGGAGTCGCCAATGATAGGTTGCTTCACTTTCGTAGAAGCGCACACGGCTAGTTTTCAAGCAAACCAGTTAAGAGATAATTTCTTTGATTATGGCGAAGAGTAGGACCGGCTATTTTACAAGCAAGAACAACAAAGGGTTGCACTCCAATGACCCCGGAGCTCGCGGCTTGTTTGCGGCAAACTAGCAAAGCATGTCTAATAACCTGGATGCAAAAAAGTAGAAGAAACTAAAAGAACTATAATAATAGATGTGTTTTTGTGTCGATTGTTGGGGGTTTTTCCAATCGGCCATGGCCTTTAAATAGGCGGCTGGACTTTGCCGTGGAGTACTATGACTCTTAAACACATACTTCCTCCGTTCTGATTAAAGAGCATTATTCTAGCTATTTTAAGGAAAAATAAAAGAGATAGCAATAGACACATATACCCCTCACTTAACTTACTAATATAATTAAATCTGATCCGATTCTGCATAATGGTTGGGAGCAATCTACGTTTTCCTTATACAAAATATAGAAACAACAATCAGCCACAATTATGCACTATTTTTATTAAGGAAGAAAAATATCATCATGTGTCCCCAATGCACTATATTTAGGGACACCAACCAAAAGCTAAGATACTCTTTAATTCAGAACGGAGGGAGTACGTACTAAGAGGTTGTTTGGCACCACTCCGCTCTCATTTTTCTAGCTCTGCTCCATGAACTTTATTATAGAGCAGCTCCACCATGGAGTTTGTGAAGTAGGTCGTTTGGCACGCAACTCTGCTCCAGCTCCAGAAATAAGTTGTTTTCGTATAAATGGGCCATTATATCCCTCTCTAAAACTATACTTAATTTTTTGCCGAGAAGAATGGCAGCGGATCAGGTGGAAACTCAGTAGCTGTGCAAACTTTAGAAACTATGAATCAAGGCCCTAGGATGCGTATCGGATGGCTGCAGATGGAGGTGGGTGCGTTTTACACTTAAACACCCGCAATTAGGAAAGCTAATCACTTTATTTTTTTAAAAAAAAAACCAGAAAACAGGCGCAAGAAGATGTTTAGCGTCGTTTCGCCTGGGCGCCGGCGGCAGCCCTCTGCAGGAGTGGATGATGTGGTCGTGCGAGCATCCCGGCGACGATGTGGTCGTGCCGCGCCCGGAGGCGGTCGCGGTTGGTGCGGATGTAAGCGGCGGCGAACTCCGCGTCGAAGAGGATGGCGGCGAGCGTCGACGACACGAGATCCGCCTGCGTCGGAGAGGATAGCGGTGATCTCGTAGCAGCTGTCGCTGGCTTCCACTTGAACGAGGAGATGACGGAGCTGGTGGGACCGTCGTGGTCACCGTCCATGATGGTGTCACACCTGACGCCCAAGCTACACAGGAGTGACAAGAAGAAGCTTCCATACTAGCATTACGTATTCTTGTATTTACGCTTTGTATTACTCGATGACATGTGGGCCCAGGCGGCCAGAACTTGTAAACGCTCTTAAGAGTTGAACGGTGAGAAGCCGAGACCATCCATTATCATTATCAGTAAAGCAACGCCAAGGGGAGGGGTTAACCTCGCCGGCGTCAGGGTCATTCCGGCGAACTGCTGTCTCTCTCTCACGTCGTGGTTGATCCGCCACGGTCACGGGTGTTACAGTTGGTACAGGAGCTTATCTTTCCTCGGCGGCGGACGGCGAGCGCGAGCTCGATGCCACGCTAGTTATCGGTCGACGCAGCACCATCGGCGGCGGCCACCACCACCACCACCACCACCACCACCTCCACCTACAGCTGAGCGGGGATCCTCATGACCTCGTTCAGCACCGCTCCATCTCCGATAGCACAAGGATTCGGCACCGGGCGGCGCGCACATCACCACGCACGCAAGGTGTTCGACGGGGTGTCTGCATCAGCTATTTTGGTTCGGCGGCGTGAACCGGAGTGGGTAAATCTCAAATCCACCCTTTACTACTTCATCTAGCATCGCTCAGTAGAGGATTAGGGTTGCGCGGCACTTGTTCGCGTGTAAAATTCCTGGTATCCGAAATTGAGTCGAGTGCGGTGGCGTAAGGCGGGGGGACGTCCATGAGCTTGGGTTGCCGGATGCGTGTGCACATTGCTTACCTTTGCCCGTATTCCAGCGTAAAATCCTCGGCTCGCCTCATTCCCGGGCGGCGGTGATTTTGCTCTGCAGATTCGACGGGGGAGGCCAAGGCCAAACCTTCGCAAGCACGGGGCTCCTAAGCGGCCGCAAGGTCGATCCTTCTCCTCGACAGCCTGATTTTGGAAGCTTTGGCACCAATGACGAGACGATCTGAAGAGGAGAACTCCAAGTGGGAGCAGCTCCAGAAGAATTTTGACCTGCTGTTTAGTCAAGTTGGGGAAACAAACACAATGCAGAAGCAAATGAAAGCACAGATGGACCTTCGGGATGCGGCCATGGATGAGTACAGCAAGGAGGTCCACAGCCTTGGCAAGCAAATGCATGCTTGTGGACAAGCCATCTCCAACATTACCAGGCGATAGATGGAAGCGTCAGTGGTGGAGGACAAGCCCAGATATGATGATGAACCAATTTTCAATGATGCTGATCTGGATGGGCTGGTTTACACTGAACAAGAACCATTCCAAAATGTCTTTGCAGATAAGCCTGAACCTTCCAACCCATTGAGATCTGACTTTGTTTACTCTGAACAGCAGTCCAAGCAACCCAAGGACAAGGGTCCAGCTATTCAGTTTCAGGGACAGGACAGGGCCATTCCTCCCATTGACAGGGACAGAGAGTACCACAATAGGGACAGGGATATGGATGCACATCATCATCATATGCCAAAGCATTCTATGCCCAAGATGGAGTTCCCAGATTTTTTTGGCACTGATCCCAAAGTATGGCTTGATAACTGCAGGGACTACTTTGATTTATACAAGATTCCAGAGGGTATGTGGGTAACTGCTGCTAGAATGCATCTCAAGGGTAATGCAGGCAAATGGTACCAAGCCTACAAGCAAAGAAACACCTTTAACAGCTGGACACACTTTTGCTTAGTCATCCAGGAGAAATTTGGTGCTAATGATCTGAGAAAATCTCTCAATGAAATGGCTGAACTGAAACAGACCTCTACTGTGGAAGAATACACCATCAAGTTTGAAGCTCTGCAGTTTACTATCACCATGCATAATGCACACTATGATGAGGTGTGGTTTGCCCAACAATATGTGAGAGGACTCAAAGAGCCATTGAGGGGTCCTGTAGAAACACAGATGCCTACAAGTGTGGCACAAGCTGCCACTTTAGCTGAGGTGCAGCAGGGAATTCAAGAAAGAGTCAGAACCAGATATCCTAGACCTCCTTATCAGTCCAGAGCTTACTAGCAAAACAGACCTGACAATAAACCAGCTGCAGTAACCACTACAAACAACACTTGGTCAGACAGACAGCTGAGAGATCATAGAAAAGCCAATGGCTTATGCATGAATTATGGGGAGAAATTTGTACCTGGACACATGTAGGTGTGCAAAGTGAGAAACAAACCAAGGGTAAATGCTTTAGCAATCAATGATCTTGACGGGGAGCTAACGAGATGAATCTTTGAATGAAATGGCGCGAAAGATGTGTTGCAAGAAGAATTCGCCAATTGTCCCTCAATGCTTTGTCCACTTTGGATAGAGCTGATTGTCTCAAGCTACAGACTAAGGTCAGAGATAAAGTCATGCTTATCCTAGTAGATAGCGGCAGCACACATAGTTTCATCAGCTCAGATTTTGTCCAGATGGCAAAACTGAAGACAGTCCCTATAGCAGCAAGAAAAGTGCAGCTAGCTAATGGACAACACTTGGCCACCAACAAGATGGTTCCCAATCTGCAATGCTATTGTCAAGGCAAGAGTTTCACAAGTAACATGGTAGTCTTGGACATGCAACCATA
Source organism: Themeda triandra (assembly GCA_018135685.1). NCBI lineage: Eukaryota > Viridiplantae > Streptophyta > Magnoliopsida > Poales > Poaceae > Themeda > Themeda triandra. The sequence continues at coordinate 35,391 of JAENPR010000960.1, read as the reverse complement.
TGATGCAATCCTTGGATGTGATTGGATGAAATCCCACAATCCAGTGCAGTTTGATTTGGAAAAGAACACAATCAGCTTCAAGGAACAGGGAGTGATGGTTACTCTGACAGGCCTCACTGACCCCAATCTCACTCTGAAACCCATATCAGCTATTCAGATGGCTCATGAGGCACAAGGAAATAATATTTGGGCATTTGCTGTCATTGACAAGCTACAGGCAGCACCACCTCCTTTGGCAAAAGAAGAGGATGATGGTATGGATGACATCAGGTTACTACTTGCTCAATACAAAGATATCTTCACAGATCCCAAATGCCTTCCTCCACAGAGAGTTTATGACCATGCTATTCCACTTCTTCCTGGGGCTGCACCTATCAATGCCAGACCCTACCACTATACACCACTGCACAAAACTGAAATTGAGAATCAGGTGCAGCAGCTGTTAGAAGCAGGGCACATAACACATAGCCATAGTCCATTTGCCACACCAGTACTCTTAGTCAAGAAAAAGGATGGATCCTGGCGATTTTGCATTGATTACAGAAAATTGAATGATATCACTTGTGAAGAATAGATTTCCCATGCCACTAATTGAGGAGATCTTAGATGAATTAGCTGGAGCCAAACTGTTCACCAAACTTGATATGAAGGCTGGCTACCATCAGGTAAGGATGTTACCTGAAGATGAGTTTAAGACTGCTTTTAAAACACACCAGGGTCACTACCAATTCAAAGTCATGCCTTTTGGCCTTACAAATGCCCCAGCCACATTCCAGTGTGTGATGAATGAGGTTCTCAGACCCTATTTGAGAAAATTTGTGATGGTTTTCTTAGATGATATTCTGATCTACAGCAGAAACAAGGCAGATCATCTAGAACACCTACAGCTGGTATTTGAGGTCATGAGAAAACATCAATTCTACTTGAAGGAGTCCAAGTGCACATCAATTCTTGGTCACGTCATTTCTGCTGATGGAGTAGCCACTGACAAGAGTAAGATTGCTGACATGCTTAAGTGGCCAGCACCAACCAATGTTACTGAACTAAGGGCCTTTTTGGGGTTAACTGGATATTATTGAAAATTTGTGAAAGGATATGGGATCATCTCCAAGCCCCTAACCAACCTCCTTAAGCTCAAATCCTTTGCTTGGACAGTGACAGCTCAGCAAGCATTTGAGACATTGAAGAAGGCTATGACACAAACCCCAGTGCTCAAGTTGCCAGATTTTGAGGAGCAATTCACTGTAGAAACTGATGCTTGCAATGATGGCATTGGGGCAGTCCTGATGCAGCATGGCCAACCAGTAGCTTGTTTGAGCAAGGCTCTAGGTCCTAAGCACCAAAGTCTCAGTATTTATGAAAAAGAATTTCTTGCCCTGATTATGGCTGTGGACAAATGGAGACATTATCTAGAAAGAAAAGAATTCATTATACAAACTGACCATAAGTCTCTAGCATATCTTACCCAGCAGAACCTGCACTCTGACTTGCAAAGAAAAGCTATGGCCAGAATGATGGGCCTAGCATTCAAGATTGTCTATAGAAAAGGGAAGGAGAATTTGGTGGCTGATGCACTGTCCAGAGTAGGCCACCTCATGGCTATTCAAGCAGTTTCTATGGTTCAACCTGCTTGGCTTCAGGAGGTATTAAACTCCTACACTACTGATTCCCAAGCTCAGCAGCTGCTCAAACAGCTAGCTTTATCAAGTCCTGATGCTAATGGCTACAGCCTAGATAAGGGGCTCATCTGGTACAAGGGTAAAGTATGGATTGGGCAGAATTCAGCCTTACAGACCAAGCTGATCTCAGTGTGCCACTCCAGCCCAATTGGGGGGCATTCAGGTGTGGCAGCCTCCTACCACAGGTTGAAGAGGCATTTTGCATGGAAAGGTATGAAGGCTGATGTGGAGAGTTTCATCAAGCAATGCACCATCTGTCAGCAAGCCAAGCATTCTCTCCAACACCCCATGGGACTACTACAACCCCTACCTGTGCCTACTGGTATGTGGAAAGATTTGACCATGGATTTTGTGGAGGGCCTGCCTAAGTCTGAGGGGTATAATGTCATCCTAGTAGTGGTTGATAGGCTCACCAAATACTCACACTTCATCCCTTTGAAACACCCATATACAGCAGCTACAGTAGCCAAGCATTTCATGGAGCAAATAGTTAAGTTACATGGTATACCATCCTCTATAGTCACAGATAGAGATCCAGTATTTCTTAGCAATTTCTGGAAGGAGTTCTTCACTGCTTACAAGATAGACCTCAAATATACTACAGCTTACCACCCCCAGACTGATGGACAGTCTGAAAGAGTAAATCAATGCCTTGAGATGTATTTAAGATGTGCTGTCCATGCTTCTCCAAAGGAATGGAAATCATGGTTGTGGCTTGCTGAATTATGGTACAACAACTCCCTGCACACATCTGTCGGTTCCACTCCTTTCAAGGCTTTGTATGGCTATGAGCCAGACCTGGGATTGGTGCCTGACAACCTACTTCCTAATGCAACACCAGCCACTGACCAAGTCCTTGCCCATGAGCAACAATTGGAACTTCTCAAGCAGAATCTGTCCAGAGCACAGAACCGATATAAACAAGCTGCTGACAAGAACAAAAAGGACTTCGAATTCAATGTGGGTGATCAAGTACTCCTGAAGCTTCAGCCTTACACACAATCCAGTGTTGCGAACAGGCCATTTCCCAAGTTGGCATTCAAGTATTTTGGTCCCTTCTCTATCCTCCAGCGAATTGGTACAGTTGCATACAAGTTACAGTTACCATCTGATTCCCTCATACACCCAGTTTTCCACATATCACAGTTAAAACCATACACACCAAACTATACTCCAGTTTTTTATACACTACCCAAGGTTACAGATTTAGAAGCAGCAGACTCTATTCCAGAGGAAATTTTGGAGCACAGGATGGTCAAGAAGGGCAACACAGCGGTTCCACAAGTCAAGATCAAGTGGACAGGCTTCCCGGCGGCTTCAGCAACATGGGAAGATTACTACGTCGTCAAGGCGCGGTTCCCAACTGCACCAGCCTGGAGGCTGGCACACTCTCAAGCGGGGGGAACTATCACACCTGACGCCCAAGCTACACAGGAGTGACAAGAAGAAGCTTCCATACTAGCATTACGTATTCTTGTATTACTCGATGACATGTGGACCCAGGCGGCCAGAACTTGTAAACGCTCTTAAGAGCTGAACGGTGAGAAGCCGAGACCATCCATTATCATTATCAGTAAAGCAACGCCAAGGGGAGGGGTTAACCTCGCCGGCGTCAGGGTCATTCCGGCGAACTGCTGTCTCTCTCTCACGTCGTGGTTGATCCGCCACGGTCACGGGTGTTACAGATGGGCTGCAGCGAGGTGAAGAAGGGCGGCGCCCGATGTTGCTTCTTCAAGCTGCCGTAGATGTTTGACTCATTGGAGTGGCTGCGTGATGGTGCCGCTGCTGCCATCTTGCTGCCCCCGTTCGTAGCAAGTACTGGAGGGCGGAGGCACTAAAGAAGAAAGCAGTACTGAACCCAAGCATCAGCTCGGCAAACAGCTAGCTGCTACTGTATGTTGTAGTAGGAATTATTGGATCAACGGCATGATCCATGGCGGCGGCCTCGACGGACACGGCATCAATAGCAACGTCACGCGCGCCGGACTCCATGGCGGCAGCGGTGCAAACTCAGGAGTCAGGATGCAGCTCTTGACGAGAGTATGAGATAAGCATCAGACTCACGATGATGCTGACCGGGGAACGCACGGGGGATCATCTTGGTGACCTGTTGTTGGGCGGCCCGCTGTAGCTGATCAGGATGCACGCGTCGGCCTTCTCCGCGTGATGCAGAGTTCTTCAGCTTTAGGGACACACATTCAGATTGATGTACGAACATGAGGAACATACTCACGTTCGAACAGACTCCACGGCGGCCTCCCTCGGCTCGTCGAAGAACACGAAGCCGCCGCCTCTGCCCACGCGAAACGAAACGACGCAGCGACAGACATGCGCCTGTGATTTTTTTTTTTTTGTGAAAATAACGGGATTAGCTTTCCTAATTGCAGGCGTTAAGTGTAAAACGCACCCAACTCAATCTGCAGCCATCCGATCCGCATCCTAAGGTCTTGATTCATAGTTTCTAAAGTTTGCACAACAACTGCGTTTCCACCTGATCCTCTGCCCAGAAGAATAGCAATTAACATAATAATATCTCTTAATCCTCCTTGAATATTCCTTATCCGTTCGGCCCTGCATGTTGCACCTGGGACATACGACAAGAATAGAAACTGCATCCTCTCCCAAATAATTAATCCGTGAAAAGCCATTTCTTGCATGATTTCCTTTCCGGTTTCTATATTGTGTTCTTTCTTCACAAGCAGACATCAAACTGACGTCCGACCTCCATGTTGTGCATATTCTTGATCTGCATGATGTCAACTAATTTGGACTAACTAGTACCAACCCGTGCTCTCGCATGGGTTAAAATCTTATGAGATACTAACTGATAAGAATTGATTATATTAAATATCATTTTTTAATTATTAATGTTTATTTGTACAACAATTCTCTTTACTAATGGTATAAGATAATACATATAATAGGTATTCTATAGACTATATACAATTGTGGTAATCTATCAAATATTGATTTATGAGTTTTTCCATATATATCCATAGGTTAGTATACATAACACCAAAAATATACATTTAGTTGAAACATTTGATTAAACTATGATAGTTTAGGTCGGTGTCTATATTTAGACGTCATAAACATAAATTTTGTTTTTTCCCCAAGTGTTAAGCTTCAATGGAGATCGGGAGTTTCGTCGTATAAAAAACAACTATTATTTACAATGGTGATTATAGTCTACCGGTTTTTTTTTGGAATTGGGGAGTTTCCTCGTATAAAAAAATGCTGTGATCGATCTGTTTTACTTGAACATTTTTAGTGTAATAATTTCTATGATTAATGTTTATTTGTACCCTTTATTTTAAGTTGAAACATAAATAAATCTAAAGCGTATATTATTCAACCCTTTATGTGATATCATAAAAATCTATACTTTAGCCTTTATCATGGTCTAGTTTTTTGTAATTTTTTTCATATGTATTAGATTGAAATCACTAATATTGTATTGTTTACTGAAATTTTTTATGTTTAGTTTATTATAAAGAATATTCTAGGTCCTAGGCTACCCACATAGTTTTGATAATATCATAAATAGCTATTTCAGCATGCACCATGGTACTTAAATTGGATTTATTATATCATATTAGTATTGTTTCATTAAACAATTATTTCTTGAAATAAAGTTACTAATATCCATGTGATATAATATTTCAAACCAGTTGTTTAAATTTTTTTGAAGACAACGACCTTTCAAAATTTATAGACATGAGTGTTAACTATCATTACTAAGTGGTTTGCTATGGATATATTTCCACGCTTGATAAGCTTATGAAACCAAACACTTACACTAATGCATCTTTTATCTTATGGATGTTGACTTATTGAATATAATAGTTTATGAGCATTTGTATGTACATTCGCGGAAAACTTTGTTAATTTTTATATGACGTGAATAATTTAGGTATAAATTATATAGGTATATATTACTTGACATTATGCTTTCATATTGCCATGTATGGGTAATTTGAATGAAAACTTAGGCGTCAAAGCGTTATGTTTAATAATGATAGAGAAGGGTAATTTCTAAAATAACACTGGTGGATTAATTTAATTATCTCTTGTAATTATGGAGTTCCAATTTTTCCATATAGGCTTTATTGACAACTCCATGGATCATGGTTACCTAATTTTTGGCATCATTATTAGCATGTAATTGAAAGTAATTAAATGAAATAATTATTAAGTTCACAAAAAATGATACCTGATTGTTATATCAAAACTTATTTGTGAGAAATAATCAAGGACATTAAAATTAAAATGGAAATTTTACATGATGGTCAATAAGGTTCATATCTTGTACGTTGTAGGAGTCAAATCAAATTGTAGTTGTGATATAGCAAAGGTGGTCGTACCTTTAATGTATAGGTGTGGTCGGTGTCAGTGTTGATGTAAATGTCATGGATGCCAACATAGTGGCGCTTGGGGCATGCGTGTTCCTACCTTCCGTTTATTGATGTAAATCTCCTCGTTGTCCTCTCTATGCTGCTGGGACACACTTATCCTTCCGCCCCCTTGATGCGACTGGATCCGGTGTCTCCCTCATCGTCGTTCGCCGTTAGATCGTCGGTGTAGCGTTGCATGTCTCGTTGATGTCGGCCGCCACGTAGTCAGTGTAGCCTTATCTTTTCGGTGTGTATCCTTGGGCGAGAAACCACTGCAGATGGCGTCTATGGTGGCTGCATGCAGTCCTAGATGACTGTTCGTGTCCTTCCAGACCATGGGCTGGACGAACGCTGCAGCCAACCTGCCATGATGCACGACGCTCACTTCAGCCGTCACATCTTGGTAGATACCTCCTGGCGGCTACCTGTTGATCGATCTTCCCTTGACGATCGAGCAGCTTCGTCATCGGTCAGTGCACGCAACTCACGAACGTACTGCAGGCGGTGCTGCCCCTCCACCAAGTAGATCGCCTGTGCTGCTCCTCTAGGGTGCTGTTGATCTGAGGAAGGGTGCCGACGTAGATGAAGGTGCCTGCAGTCTATTGGCTTCCTCCTCCTTGCATGCTCAGCCCGGCAAACACAAGCCAGCTGCCCGGCGGCGGGCCGCAGGTGCCTCCTGGAGCCTGTGTCTTGACTCTCGAGGCGGCGCCCTATTTTTTTTTTTTTTTTTTTTGTCCTCCATTGGAAAATCTCCCTCGACAGGTGAATGATATACCCCGTGACAATCCTTGCGGGACGTCGTACGGCTTTTTTGTTCTATATATGTTAGATTTAAAGTTTTTTTAATCTATATAATAATGGCAAAGGTGGGTAATTATTAACAAAATTAAGTAGATCTAACGGTTAACGATTACGAGTCTATAGATTTAATGTCTAGATGTTTCGATTAACGTGAGAATTTCTAACATTTATCTTTTTTCTTAGTGCGTCTGGTGAGAATTAACGTGGAGCCTCCAATTAATAATAGTAAGATAATTATCAAAAAACCATATAATTTGGCCAACCATACTTTCCAGGCAAATTACACCATCAACAGAAAGAATGAAAGATTGTTCATGTTTAAGAAAAATAATGTTTTACTTTATTTTTTTTAGGGCAGAATGTTAGGTGACCTACGAAACAAAGACTAGTAGGTGATAAGATAGCAAGGTGTCTCATGTTGTGTGGGTAGTAGAGTTAATGAATCCCCAAAATATGGGCTAAATGTGGCTATAGTGCGGATTGCTTGAGCCTTTTCCGTCGTTCACGAAGAGCGCGTCGAGTGCTTTGACAATGGATGCGGTCGGCTTAGTGTCCAAGAGACTCTTGTAGGGACTCTATTCCAACATGTTCAGTGTAGGCCATACACTACATGTTTTTGGGGATGTCTTGCAAAATCATTTGTGTAGTTGTGTCCCTCGGGGCAGTGTATTGTGCAGGTCAACATCCACCGAGGGCTTGGCCGAACCAAAGTCTGACAGACACGGACCATCTCATCCTCCATTGATGCGTCATCTCTCGAGGGGGTGGTCTTTGCCACCCATGATGGCATGAGGTATGGCTAGCTGCTCCTATTCAGTGAAGGTGAAGCTAAGTCCATTACCACCTGAGCAAGATTCGTTGCCCTGATGGGATGCCACGTGACCAGATACAGGCTCTTGTTGGGCCTCAATGGCGCTGGAAGTAGCATGGGTGAGCATGGAGGGCTGGCGGTCGGCGCGCCTACAACTGCCAAGGTAGTCTAAGAGGGCATGGAGGATGGGCCCCGTGGATAGAGAGGTGGCGGCTGGGATGGCGCCCTACAAGCGCCAAAGTTGTGGGTATCCGCGCTTATGTTCAACTAAGGCTTGTGCGGCTAGTGGAGGCTAGACTCATCAAAAGAAAGGAGGGGAGGAGGGGCAATTGATACTAAGATAGAGATCAACATCATCGGCGTCAGGGAGGGGTGGCTCATTGGGGTGGCGTGGATTTGCAGCTGGAGCAAGTGGCCGGGCTTGTGGGGGCCAAGGAGGGAGTAGATATGGGTAAGGAGGGGAGGGGGCAACGCCGTCGGCCCTTATCAAAATTAAAGTTAGAGGTGGACATCATCGACATCAAGGATGGGTGGCTTATCAGCGGTGGCATGGATGTGCAGGTGGAGCTAGTGGCAGGGCTTGTGGGGGTCAAGGAGGTAACAGTTGATATATGCCGAGCTTTATGTGTCCAATCCCTTTTCTTCTAAATTTGAGCTGCAAACAATAATACTAAGTGAGAGATTGTTGTATTCTTTTCCACACAGAGTACAATTTTTGAGGTTTGACTACACAACTTCGATAATGATTACATAGGGAAAAGTTTAAATTACTTAATCTTTATTTCTTTGATGTGGAGACAATTTTGTTATCTTCTCCCACAACGTAACACCTTTTGTCTTGCTAGGTGTCAAAAAACATAACTTTTTTTGAGACCTCAAATTTTACACAAAAAAGACATCAAGTTACTACAAATAAAGTTCTATTGTAAATGTGATTTTGAAAACCTTCCCAACACGTAAACATGTGTTTGTCGCCACATTGCCCAAACGGCTCATGCGTGTCCGTCACGACCTGCTGCGTGCCCAATGGGTACACTCCGGTCCGGCACAACGCCTTTGTCCCATGCCCAACCGCCACTACATGGATTGGTGGACTGATAACAGGACCAGTGGATCATGTATGTATGATGTGCTACATATATACTTGATATGACTAACGATTTCAACCACTTCAGATTAAGCAAAATAGAAAGCTAAGTGTCAAACGCTAAAGCACAGGTCATGATATGAATGATCTCCTGCCATCCATGCAGCCTTTGGTGATCGCAACCTCATTAGAATCCTGATAAACTTATGCAGAAAGCCGGAAACCAACTGACCAACTGCTCTGTTCTATTGTCTCTTCATGTCTCATCATGCTATTGTGGAGTGTGACAGTGTCAAAGAACATAACCAAATCATACCTTTGTTATTTTTTAGTTTTATTGTTTGGTGTACATTTTATTTTTTTCACTCATTTGAAATGGCCAATCATGCATCATGTATGTATGCTGCTGCATCAATAACACAACCATCCATTATAAATATCTAAGACTACACTGTCTCAAGGATGGTTGATAGGTATACCTAATTTATTGAGATATTGGAGATTAACAAAAAGAATAGGTTCGGTGGCACCACCAGCACGGCCACCGCCACCCCTGCCAACGCTAGCGCTGCCAGCACCACTAACTCCCACACCACCACCGCACAATTCAGCATTCTTTCCCTCTCCATCCGCCCTCATGAAGCATGGGTCATGCTCTTGATCTCGCCATGTTGTGAGCTGTGCCGAATAGTTCCTGACCCCTTCCAGCCCTGCCCAAGGAACATCATCAGTGGCGCCCACTCTGTCCGCGCTGCCTTCGTCCACGTCTCTGCTGGTGGCAATGCCGGCGCCGCCGGAGCCAGTGGTGTGCGTCACCGCGCTCTCCGACCTTGCCGCCCGTCGACACTGGCCGCGTCCTCTATGGCATGCTGCAACAACTACGCCCACTATACTCTTAAATAAGCCTTCTTCAGTCAAAACCTCTGAACTAATCTTGTGCTAAATCACCTTTTGCCAACTGCTGAACAAAACCTATATAATCTTTCTTCATCGACCACCATGGCAGCAACGTTTTGGTCACGTCTTCACTTACAAACCACACTATAGCAGCAGCGCCCTTCTCTCCAACTACAAACACACATCACTTGTATCTTCTAAACTAAACTACACAATTGGCTCCTCTTGTGTCCTAGCATCCCACCTCCACTAGTTCTCCTATCTTGCATCCTGTGCACCGATCATCTCACACCAGCCTGCTAGCAGCACCTTCTTGCAAAACAAAACAAAACCCCACCTGCTAACAGACCCCAACATCCTGGGGAACAGTTACAGAATACAGATAGGGGAACATACTTTTAACGAGACCGAAGCAAACTCTGAAGCCAACAGGTGCCTCACTTCCGTGATGACACCGGCCATCGCGGACAGCCGGTAGTTGTTCCCTTCCAGCGCGTCCCTGCCTGACCATGGTGGCATCAGTTTCAATGATCAGCCGTGATATGCCCATGTTGGCAGCTTTCTTGATCTCTGCAGATACACCCAGAATCTCAACATGGAAGGCACCCTGCAAAAAATCTTCCCAGCCTACGCCTGCCTTCACCACCATCCCTGATGTCAAAGCCCCACCCTCCTGACTTCTCCTGATTGAAAACGCCCTATCAGAGTTCAGCTTCAGGGTTCCGTCAGGTGGTTTAAACTATCTCTTCCTCTGAAGAACAACCGCCCCCAGTGGTTCCTCCTCTGTATTCGGAAACTGGTCAGAAAGGGCAGCTACTGGTTATTATTAAAAATATTTTCTCTAACAGGATAAAATATGAAATTTTTTTCTCGAATACCCGCATTGTCATCAAGAAAATGTAGTGTCATGCGCCCTTTTGCTTGACGGCCAGCAACACAACAAACTGCTTTTCCTCGCCAAAAAAAAAAAAAAATGCTTTGCGCCTGACCAGACTACTGTAATTAAACAAAAACAAAGTAAAAAAAACATGTCAGAATTTATGTAAACTCGCTGTAAATAATGTGAAAAAGGGAAGACCCATGAGTTTCTACAGGCACACAATTTTTTTTAAAAATATTTACTCCAAACAATTATCATCTGGAAATAACAGATTATATGGACCTTTTCAAGCCTTATTTAAATTTAGTTTGGTGGAGATCAAAGGAGACTAGGAGGGATTTATGAATCTTTTTCTATGTCACTATTTGGAAGAAGATGACAAAAATACAAATTAAGCACAATATTGTTGCTACAAACTCCGTACTCCTAACTTCATTAATAGTTATAGTAAAATTCTGACCTTACAGTTTGGCTACTCAAGAAAAGCTTTCAATTAGAATTTCAGTTACAATTATTGGCACTGACACACGAGAAAAAAACTATCCAACTTCCTCCAATGCAGAACAAAGGTGAGGAGTGAAAATCCAACTATCCATCACTTGACTTCTAGCAAAATCCCTATATATTATAGCATACTACATAGTCCTATCATGCTAGTAAGACTCATAAGTGAAATATCTGGGTTTCAAATGATTCATCATATAAAAGTAATGCTTTTCAAAAATTTAGGAGGTCTGCATCGGAGCTTGCCTTGGTTAGTCTCGGGATTAGGACAAGGATTAGCTAGAACACGTTTGGTCAAAAAATCAGCTAGAACACATTCAACATTCAAGGATCTAAACTGGTACACACACGAGTGTAGGACTCAGTACCCATATGTTTATAGATGCAACTATATTGAGTATTAATATACCGCTGGGAAGTGATTACATTAAGTAGTGAAGATCCCTAATTATTATTTTCACAGTTTCACTATTAGAAATTAAGCAAGAATAAAAAAATGACCACAACTGCTTTATACAGTTTTTTTTTAGGAAACAAAACGTTTACTGAATCTACTACATACTGAAACTAAGGCCAGTCTCAGTGGGGGTTTCACCGTAGTGTCATGCACATTAAATACAGTGACACATCAGCAATTTGATTGAAACGAGAAGGAGAGAGAGCCATATGGTTTCACCATGGTGAAACTGGGGTGGCGTCGTTTCCTAGGCATTGAAACCCGAATGAAACCAGCACTGAGCCGTTTCATCTCGTCGTCCCATACAGGATTAAAGTGTATGATCCCATACACATGCGGCAATTAAGTGCTTTTCTAAGCCTAGGAAACAGTGCATTGAAACTGTTGCATTGTGAAGGGTGTTTCAATATTTGTTTCATGGAGTCTTTGTTAGCAATTTTGTTTGGGAAACAGTGCAATGACACCATGCACTGAGACTGGCCTAATAAGACCCCGGCGCCTCAACCCCAAATCAATACTTGTATTTCCTTCGTGTACTATATTAGATAATGAACCTTCTAAGCGCGCTGGTACACCTTTTAGGTTTCCTCATAGAGGACCTAGAAGCAAGCTAGCAGAAGTTAACATTTTTTTATTCATTGATTATCATAGAAATTCAACAATTAGTAAAGCTATAAAGTTTTAAAGACTTATATTGCCTCTAATTTCTTGCATATTATAGACACACTTGTCGACATATATAATATATATGTGGCCCAAGAATTGGCTATATATGGTCCTCAATGTCTTATACCACTAACCCTCTTTAAACAACAGCTCATACAAGGAGTTCAAGTGGAGACTGAAATAAGCTTGCAAACAAGCATCTATTAGCAATTTATAATTTAGTACAATTCATCCGCAATTGTGTCATGATACACGTACTTGCTAATTTCTGATGACATGCATGCAACCACCACACACTGTTTCTGATGAACGTGAACTATATGTATGCACATCCCCTCAAAAAAAAAAAAAACTATATGTATGCATATATATAACGTGACTCCAATATCTTTATCTCAAAATCTATAACTACTTTATTTCACACAAGGAAAAATATGGAACCAATACCAAATTTCTGCAGAAATATAATGTGTATTGATGCCAAAAATATATTAGACTTATTCGGATTGGCTGAGCACCTACGTTTGTTCATGCCATCATCATGCTGCCTGCACCTACCATTTGGCTCAGATCAAGGACTGTCATGTGCTTTGGATATTTGGAAGTTATCGATCATGCACGAGCTAGCTATTGGAGAGTGTGGCCGTATGAGAGATGAGTACTCAAATACACATCTTCCAGAGTCAAATTTTCACTTGTTTGTTGGTTTATTAAGTCCTATTCTCAGTCCTTTCGAATGATCAATCATGCACCATATATGTGTTACTGCACCAATGAGAATTAGAGTTCTATAAATACCCAAGAATGCACCTTTATCTAAAGCATGGTCATCAATAATAGGTGTAGCCTAGAACAATTTCAAATGATAAACCAATCAGTGCAAACTTCACTTGAGAAAGAGTGCTTGAATATCCACGATTGCGCCTATATATATCTCGTGCATTGTTAATAGCCTAACAACAATAATATAGCTAGTGTGACATTGGAGGAGAACCAACATGAGTCGGTCGGTGCCCGCCTAGCTGCATCGCCGAAGCTGACTACTAAGCTCGCTTCCACAAGTACAAGCCGAAGCCGAAGCCGCCGCCAACGCCGACGCCAGCAATGATGTGCAACGACTGCTCCATCTGCAATAATGATACTTTTGCGCTCCAGAGGAGTGGCCGGCTGAAGATCCAGAGGTTGAAGTAGCTAGGTGGTGCCCGATTTACTGGCCGCCAACAAAACCCACACAGCCATTTTATTCCAGGTTGTGAAAACAGCTTCTCAGGGTACAAACACCTGCTAGCCATTGGAGTTAAAAAAAAAAAAAAAAAAAAAAAAAAAAAAAACACCTGCTAGCCATTGTAGCACAAAGTGGCACAAAAAACACCCTGCCCAAAGCGCAGTTTTCGGCCTCCGTGAAGCACGGCACGGCCCGGTATTTTTTTAAAAAATAATTTGGGGACTCGTTCCCATTCAAAAGAACGGAAATACAATAGGTGAAATGTTTAACAGTTTAGAAGAGAAAAGGGAAAGAAAACTATGGCGACGACGATACCTCTAGACCTGACTGTTAGGGCAGTCCCAATGGGGAATTAATTGCAGTTTCTATGTTCATTAATTAGCTTGACAGCTCAGCTATTTGCTGATGTGGCATAGGAGTTAATGAAGAAAGAGAGAGAAACGATTTCTTCACCAAGGAACCGTGTCGACCCTCGCACCGATGCAGATCGAAACCACCAAAACGCCGTTGGGAAGAAACTGCTCGTGTCGATGGCATTCATCCCCGATCCGCTGCGCCGCCGGCGCGGAGATGGCCGCGCGCCACCCTTCCCGCGTTGCTCCTCCGACTCCCGCGCGCTGGCCTCTCCTTCCCGCGCGCTCGCCTGGAGTTCCTGCGCGGTCAACGGCAGCCCACAAGAAGCCTCAAATTCCCCGTCTTGAAACCCTAAATCCCAAATCCTTGCTTCATCCCGTCCCAATCCTTCCCCAACCATGAATCCCCTTCGTCCACCATCCTCAAGCTCGAGGCAGGTCAGGGCAGGGCAGGGGTGCTCCCGCCGCCGTCGATGCCCTTTCTGCTGCAGCCGGTGCGCCCGCCGGGCAGGACAGGGCTGCTCCCGCCGCCCTTGATTCCGTTTCCGCTGCAGCCGGTGCGCCAAATTCCCCTGCTGATGTATCATGGTCGGCCACCGGTGGCGGAGCAGCAGCAATGTCTCCAACACTTGCTAGTCTTCAGGCCGCCATTTTCCCTTCGTGGTGGACAAATTCATCTCCGTTAGCCTCAAGTGAAAGGTATGAATGTGCACATGGGTTTATTTCTGTGACCATCCGGAGTTCTCGCGACCTTCAGATGAGTGACGTTCTCTTATCTGATTTTCCGTAGCTGAGCACAGAGCAATAGCACATGTTTATTCAGGAAGAGAAAACGTCTGTAATAATTTGGACAGAAAGAAACTCTGTTTGCTTAGGCTAAATGCACAGTTTATTCACTCCCGAAGAATTACAGTTAGACAGGCAGTATTCAGGTTTTTTTGACAACTTGCAGTATTCAGTTATTCATCAACACCGTGGCTTCCTGTGAACACAATTTGAAACTTATTTCTTGTGAACACAATCTGAATTGTTATCTTTTTTAAAACTGAAATTCATTGTTTATTTTAACTTGTAGATGGTGCTATGGAACCTGATGCCTTCTGGGGAAGTTTTGCAAGGACTACTGAACCTACCTGAGACGATGGAGATGATGCCGTGCAGGCTTACTGTTTTACTACTATGCATATCATGAACCTTATTTAGTTCTTCTGTTAACTCTATATGTAATGGTCGATTTATGGTACCTATTAACTTTATGGGTTCTGAAAACATATATATGGGTTGCTATTTAGTGAACTGCCTTCTGGAGTACATGTGTGAACTGATGGCTGTGATAATATTTGGTTCTGAAAAGTGTGATTGCTATGGGTTGATTCAGTCGGATTGTTTTTGTCAGGTTTGATCTGATCAGGCACAAAATAATCAGGTTATAATTTTGCTTTGACATGGTTCACCGTGAGATGCTTTGATTTTTTTAATGTCTAATTTGGTAATGGATACGCTATATGATGATGGACTTGCATATTTCTGTGTCGTTCTTGCATATTGCTGTGTCGTACTGGACATGTTTGATGCAAAGATGACGGCAATCCTTGTGGGTGTATTGTTGCCAGCCACAGATGATCTTGTCATTGTTTTTGCTGCATTTAAGTTATCTTGTATTTATAGAAACCATAGATTGGGAAGTATGGTTTCTACTAACATTAATTACTCATTTTCTCTCTTGGAATCTATGCCAAGAAACCATGCATTGGGATTGCCCTTAAGTATCCAAGCGCAGCAGGGAAAGATGAAGGGTATACATACTATGCGTATTTTTCTATAGACGTTTTCGCCCCTGTGCCATCCTGATTGAACGAGCGTAGCCTGACCCTCTCATTCCCTCTATCGTTCTCTTCTCCATCTCGGAGCAACGCGGTCGTTAATGATAGCGCTTAGTAATACCTGTGACCGTAACAAGCTGCTGAAATAACGGAAACTGTTTGACATTCAATGGAAACGGATGGGGACAGTTAGAGAGGAATACGGGGAGCATTAAATTTTTGGCTTGCCTTGGAAGATTGAGGCCGGGAACAAATCGCAGATCCACTTCCCGCCCGTCGCCGTCCCCATTGGCGACTGCTCCGGCCACCGCCTCAAACTCCGCCTGGGTGCCCTCCCCCACCGGTGTCAAACGCCGCCCAGCGTGCCCTTCACTCAACGGCGGTCGCGGACGTCCTCGGCCGCCATCGGCGCGCTCGCAGGCCGGCCATACTGTCCTCCAACGACGAAACTCCCTCAGCGCCGCCCGGCCGGACATCCCCACCGTGCCAACCGGCCGCATCCCAAGGTCAGCATGTTTTCCCCACTCCATCGTTTGTTCGCACGCTTTTCCTGCTAATTGATTTGGGAGTTCAAGTAGCAGCAAATCTTTTTTTTTTTTTTTTTTTTTTTTTGCGAAATAAGTAGCAGCAAATCTTTGGCATTATGCATGCTTCGAGTTGAAGTATAACAAAAGATCTGACAGTATGCATACTTCGACTTGAAGTGACAATGCTAATAGCCTAATACCACGTTTGGTTTCCTGATTCAAACCAAGGATGATGAAATGATTTTTTTTTTTTTTTTTTTTTTTTTTTTTTTTTTTTTTTTTTTTTTTTTTTTTTTTTTTTTTTTTTTTTTTTGAAGAAGAAAATGGAGGGCTGGTGTCTTAATTCTTAGGTTGATGGAAGCATTGGATCGAATCAATGGGATGATAATTCCAGCAAATTTCAGAAAATATGTACAGGGTCACGGAATAGAAATCTTGGATGATCACTGCAAATGAAATGCACAAGTAGCATTACTACTTTGATCTCCTAATGTTAACTGCTACATTGGTTCACAGTGGCATTACTACTTTGAGCAATAATGCAGAAATAATGCAGAAGCATAAAACTAGTAGCATCCAGAATCATAAGTAGCTAAGTACACATTTATGCCCTACTGAATGATTTGATGAAGTACCATACTCTGATCTACAACTTATTTGTTTATGAAAGTGCATTGGTTTAGAATACGATATACAAATTTCAGTGTCTCACAAGCCAACAAGAGAGTGGCGCAGCAACGCCGCGCCCATGTTTTCTAGTTATTTAAATAGAATACAATCATTGTCCTTGCTTTTTTTAGATGAGTTTTGATCCTCTTTCTTTCTTTTGGCCGACTCCTTTTTCTGTAGGCTTAAATAATTCCCTCGAATTATTTCTAGAAATCTAAAAGACCAAAAAGGCCATGCTTTTGAAAACGGCAACCAGATTGTCCATGTGAGGCGCTGGCCGTATTTCAGCAAGTAAAAGACCATAATATGTAGTGATTTTTACACAAGCATTTCAACTTTCATCAAAATCGGATAATGATGGATTTTATCAGAAATGGCATACATCAAGTGCAAACTAACAGGTCATTATGGTGCAGATTTCATTATTGTGGGGATTTGGAATTTCTTCAGTTATTTAAAGCATATTAATAATCTCTAAAAAATCAAAGATATGCAAATTCAGCTATGGCGAAAATGACTGTACAAACGAACTGACCTCTGTGTCGGAACGGGACCTTTGCACACGGGGCAGCAGGAGGCACATTTCATAGACTCCGTCAGGCAGGCGCTGCAAAGAGACATGTGAGACCAAATGGAACAAGACTATCGGCCGCAACTAGATCCATCAGGAAGACAGGAAGGAACGACGGAGGGGACTCACTTGCAGAAGATGTGATTGCAGGTGATGGACACCGCCACAGTGAGCAGGCTCAAGCTGCCAAAACCAAAAAAATATATTATTTCAGCTAGTACAACCACAAATCGCAAATCTCAACAAAACATCACAAGCTGTCAGATACACGAACTGAAAACGTGGATTCCAATCGTCAGAAAAAAACCAAAGAAGAGGATCCCAATCCAATCCCCCAAGAAAAGGAACAGAGGAAGCGGGCGGAGCAGCACGGCGGCGTTACCAGATGGGGCTACGGGCGATGCAATGAAGAATCCATGGCGGCCGCCGGCTGGGGTAGGCGTTGCTGGAGCCAGCTCACGCAATTGCGGCAGCGTGTGGGCGAGCACGGAAGGCCGGTGTTCACCACTACATCGGGACGCCCGCACGCAGGGGGCATGACTAAGGGTGACCTGCACTACCGGAATCGGCTTGTTTGCCGATGGCGGCGAGCTTTGCCGATGGCAAAGTGGTCAGCCATCGGCAAACAAGTAAGTTTGCCGATGGCAAAGTGCGGCCATCGGCAAAAACAAGTTTGCCGACGGCCCAGCCATCAGCAAACTATGGCCATGGGCAAACCTACAATTTGCCGGTGGCCAGGCCATCGGCAAAGTACCGCCATCGGCAAAGTCCCATTTATGCCGATGTCCGGGCCATCGGCAAAGTCCGGCCATCGGCAAAATAGGCCCAGGGACGACGCCGTCGGGGGCCGGCCGACGCCGTGCCCTTTGCCGATGGCCGGGACGTTTTGGCAGTCGGAGTTTTGGCAGCCCCTCCCCGTTGTTCTCCGGATACACACTCTCCCAGTCGGGACGTGTATCGGGAGAACAGCGGGGAGGTGCTGCCGAAATTCCATCTCGGACGGGAGCGGAGCATGGAAGCTAACCTCATCTACGCATCCTCGGGTGGGATTAGGACCTATCCTTCACCTATTAGATGGTAGGAACGCCTTGTAGATGCAGCTCTTATTTCTGTTGCACGCTTACGTTGGCGCATGACGGAGGATGGCTGACCGTGAGTGGATGTACACGGGGTTCAAAGACAAGACAGAGGAATGGATAAAGGGGACCAATGAATTCCTAGAGCGAGGCATTTGGCCCATCGCTAAAGGGTCAATTCGGGTGTTTTGTCCACTGTGCCAAGTGTAAGAACGAGACAAGGAAAGAGAAAGCGGCCGATGTGGCAAGATATTTGGAAGTATGGATACGTTCCAAACTACACCCGATGGACTCTCCATGGGGAACGCAAACGGCTTAGGGAGGCGGTGGTGATCACCGGACCTCACGGGGTTTGATGCGAGATCGGAATGGCGAGACATGCGCGACGTTGCCGCTGTGAAGGAACGGAGGTGGAGGAACAAGATCCGGAGGACACGAAAGGCGTACTACACCATGATGGAGGCGGCACGGCAGCCCCTTCACGTGAACACCAACATTTCTAAAGCTGGATGCCATTTCACGCCTAATAGGCTTGAAGGTGTCAGGCATCGATCGAGAAGGTTTTGATCTCGTGTTGGCGACGGTTGGCGGGCTGCTTCCGGAGCTTCACGTGTTGCCGAAGAGCACGTACGAGTCACGAGGGCTCCTTCGAGCACTCAAGATGCCGTATGACCCGATCCAAGCTTGTAAGAACGGGTGTGTCTGTTGCAGGGAGACGAGCGGTTGGACGGCAACACACTTGTCCGAAGTGCAAAGCCTCTAGATACGTGGAGGTAGAAGGCGGTGATGGCATTAAGAAACAGTCTAAGATCCCCTTGATGGTGGTTAGGCACCTTCTGTACTACCGAGGCTGCGGCGAGCTGTACATGACAACGGAGTCGGCGAAACAAATGACGTGGCACAAGAATGGCAAAAGATACGGTGACAAGATGCGGCACCCGGCGGATGGCGAGGCATGGAAGCACTTCGATGTCATGAATCCTGAAAAGGCCAAGGAGGCTCGGAATGTACGCGTAGCAGCGGCAACGATGGGTTCAACCCGTTTGGGATGAGTGCGGCCCCGTACACTTGTTGGCCCGTGTTCGTGATCCCCAAATCTTCCCCCGTCATGTTCGAACCCAAGAACGTGTTCTTGGCCCGATAATACCTGGACACCGGGCAACAATATGGGTGTGTTCATGCGGCCCGGTGTGGGATGAATTGCGAGAAAGCATGGGAAGAGGGGGCGACGTACGGCCGAGCAACAAAGACGAACTTCACGATGCATGTGTGGTACCGGTACTCAATGCATGACTTCCTGGCGTACGGCTTATTCGGCGCGTGGTGTGTTCACGGGAAGTTCCTTGCCCAACATGCAAGGCAGATGTGATGTTCACCTGGCTGGCCAAGGGTGGCAAGTATTCTTCTTTCGACAAACATCGTCAATTCCTAAAGGAGGACAATCCACTGAGACGAGATAAAAAGCACTTCACGAAAGGTGTTCAAGTCACCGGCCCCATCCCTAAGGAAAAGAGCCCAGCTGACATCCTTGCACAGATAGAGGCTCTCGAAATTGATGACGTGAATGGTGGTTTCAAAGGATATGGTACCACGCACATGTGGACTCATATCTCGGGCTTGACTAGGCTCCCCTACTACAAGGACCTTCTCCTTCCACACAACATCGATGTAATGCACACAGAAAAGAATGTCGCCGAGGCACTCTGGGCAACACTCATGGAGATTGGCAAGAAGTCAAAGGACAACGTTAAGGCTAGACTGGACCTTGAAACGATTTGTGATAGACCACATCTAGTGATGAAGGCCCCTGTGCCAGGCAAGAGATGGAAGAAGGGCCCGGCCGATTACATCTGAAGAGGCCACATAGGAAGGAAGCCTGGAGTGGATGAAGAAGCTAAGTTTTCGATGGGTATGCGGCGAATCGAGCGGGCGGTGAACTTGCGGACTGGCAAAGTCGTAGGGATGAAGAGTCATGACTTCCACATCTGGATTGAGCGGATCCTTCCTGCAATGACCGGGGATACCTCCCAGCCGGTGTGGCGCGTCTGGCGAGTTGAGCTTTTCTTCCGCCGGCTTTGTGCCAAGGAGTTGTCTCGAGAAGTTTGTGTTGAACTGGAGGAACAAGCACCAAAGTTGCTCTGCAAGTTGGAGATGATATTTCCACCGGCTTCTTCCTCTCCATGCGGCATCTCATTTTGCACCTACCAAGGGAGGCACGGTTGGGGGGCCCGTGCAACACCGGTGGTGCTATCCAATCGAGAGGTGTCTAAAGCTACTTCGGAAGAAGTGTAAAAATAAAGCCAAAATTGAGGCTTCCGTTGCAGAGGCATTCATTATGGAGGAGGTGTCAACATTCACACAGGCGTACTGTACCGAAAAACTTCAAAGACCGGGAGATCCAACCCCTCGTTACAACATCGACGAGAATTCATGCACCCTCGGCCTTTTCAAGGGGATCTCGGGAGAAGCGGCGCGGGGACCAACATGTACTTGATGCATGTTGAGTGGCACACTATCATGATGTACTTGTTCTTTGAACCTTGAAGAAACCCGAGATTATCAAGAGTAAGTTCTCAATGAGCTAGCTTGTTAAATATGCCGCCACTATCCTCCACCTATCGATCCGACCCCTTGTCTATTGTTTCTGCGGGAATTTATCATTGAACACTTGGAAGGGCGTACGGCTCCTACCGAGGATGAAAAAGACCATCTTCTTAGACATAATAAGCCCGATTTCGTCAATTCGTTCAGTAGCAAGGTACCATCCAAGTAACCTCTTTCCGACTTTGAGATTCCACTTTGCTCCTATGAGCGAGTAATGTAACTATCTACCTGTCCTAAACTTGCAGGCTAATTTTGATGCGGAAATGAGTCCTGCATTGAGATGTGTGGGCAAATGCTTTGACCGTACTGTCAGGTCATTCAACGTTTATGATGTGAATGGCTATCGCTTTCGCACGAGAAAGTACGAAGAGAAACGGGGCAACCTAAAAACCACGTGCAGCGGAGTTCGTACGCCCGGCACGGATGGGAAGGACTATTACGGCATAGTCGATGAGATATTGGAGCTTGACTTTGGCAAAGACCTAGGTTGTAAGCCAGTGGTATTCAAATGCCATTGGTTCGATCCTGGTGTCACGAAAAAGGACACATCAATTGGGCTAGTCGAAATCCAAGAGGATTCCAAATATGGAGGAGACGATGTCTATATTGTGGCTAACCAAGACGCCACGCAAGTTTATTACCTCCCATGGGCAAACCAAAATGACGTGCGCCTTGCGGGTTGGAGCCTTGTGCACATGGTATCGCCGCACGGTAAAGCGGCGGTCCCAAACGATGATGATTACAACTTTGACCCAAGGAATGATGAGTTCTATCAACTTTGAGGGGCTAGAAGGTAGGTTGGAGATAGACATTGCTTGATGGGTATGGAAGTAAACAACGACATCGATGAGGACGAGGGTGATGAGGTGCACGATCTTGAGGACTTACGAATCCTTGAGGAATGGCGGTGGCGACGCGATGTAGTTGTTGAGGAGGATGTTGATCATGAGGAGGACGAAAGAGAGCTCGACAATATTGATGCGATGATGACACTCTTGATGATGAGGACGAGTGCTCGCCGGCAATATTGCCTTTCGCGGAGATAATTTCTAATTCATGTAATACTATATTGTTATTAATATTACCTTGTAGTTCTTAATTTTGCTTTGCATTTATGTTTCTTTACAAGTATTTGTCATTAATACTAACTCTTCTAATCTTTGTCATTGCGGGCATTCGACAAAATGCCGGGCGGAAAGCGGCCACAACGGAACGTCCCGTCGAGGTACCGGGCCGTTGGCGCGAAGGAGGAGGAGGAGCACGTGGCGGCCGACCCCGCGAGGACGAGGACGAGGACGAGGACGGGACGAGGAGCTTGAGGTGGAGCCGTCCACCGATCGGGAGTCGGAGCCCCCGGCCGGACGACACCGCACGCCGACGAGGAGGCCGGCGAGGACGAGTTCGAGACGGCCGGTGACGGTGGTGGCGCGCGGCGGAGACGACGAGGACGGCGAGGTGGCGACGACGAGGTCCGGGGTGCCTTCGAGGAGTCCGCGGCGGCTCGAGTTCCACAGCTACTCGTAAGCCCTTCCGCCCAAGGCCCCGCCCGGGCTTCGACCCTCCGACGGCCCAGCGCGCCGGTGATCCGGCCCGCGGGCAAGTAAGTAACCATTGTTGATTTCTATACTTGTTCATATGACATTTTCAAATTCAAAATGCGTACTAACAATTCTTTGTTAATGACTCGTGCGGGGCTGGATCAAGCCGACAAAAAAGGAGTGCTCACACTTGTCAACTAGCATCCGGGGCTCGGCGATTAAGAAGCACTTCCTGGCAGCCGTCACCACCAAGGGTGAGACCATCGTGCCGGAAGAATTGGCCGGACTTCTACCTTATCAAGGACGACGGGAAAAGTCCTTGCTCGAGAAGATCAAGGATGAGTTCTCAGTGAGTCTTTGCATCGCATCACATATCTCAATACAACATTATTCGTTGGACTTCTTTCAAACAATAAAATGATGTTTGATGCACGTGTGCGTTGTACTTCAAGTTGGACGAGGAGGTGGACCCGGTGCGGGCGTCGCAGCGCGGGAGCGTGGCGTGCGGCGACCGGCTCGGGGACATGTTCTACGAGGCGCGTACCCGAGGCTGTCATCGGCTACTACGCCAACATGAAGAATCGGAAGATAAGTAAGACGGAGGCCGGGAGTTGTCTTGTCGGGGAGGACCGACCTCACCGAGGAGCGATACTGCGGGTAATTAGGCGAGAAAACATCCGTTATGATTTCTTACATGACACATTCCATTCATTATACGTAATAACAAAAACTTGAATGTCATACGAGATGCCTCGGTGCCGTGCGGCAAGTACGAGGACTGGCAGGAGGCAATTGTCAAAGGGTGGCGTACGCTGCGGCGTACGTGGAGCGCGAAGACGTCATTTGAAACGCAAGGCGAGCTCGACCGGTCGGGGGTCTCGCACCACCAAGGGAGCCGGATGCGCCACGGTTCATGGACGGATGGGTATGTATCCTTACGTTGATGCATTTATTATAGCGCTCAATTGTCACTACTTGTAACCATGTTTGTGTTTTCCTCGCGGTCGGCGTCGCATGGTGGTGAGCAAATCAACGAGTTCACGGGTACGCGCTTGCTCACATCGGCGGAGCGCGGCGCCCACCACCGTGTACGGCTCGTCGCACGGCCCGGAGAAGTACACCAGGCCCCGACGGTCTACGAGAGGCTCACCAAGTACACCGCCGCGGCTCGAGCGAAACATGGCGACACCTACGACCCCGCCACCGCGCCCGGACACGACCTCCTGCGGGGGTTGGAGGAGGGAAGCGGCACGGCCGGTACTACTTGGCCAACGCGCCATCGGCCCGTCCTCGGTGAGACGGCGGCCGAGATCCGCGGAGAGACCGGGAAAGTGGGGCGGATCGCGAGATCTCCATAGCGCCTCGCGGCCCGAAAGGCGCGCGAGATGATTAACGGTCTTCGGGTAAGTGGAGTTTCATGATGTAGCCTGCCTTCATGATTTAGCTTGCCTTCAAATAACATCAATCGTCTTTGGTGTAATATTGCGAGGCCACGATCGAGGAGATGAAGAAGAGGGAGGAGGAGCGGGAGGAGGCCATTGAGCGAGGATTGAGGCGAGGATGGCGGCGCGGGTTCGGGGAGAGGGTGGTGGCACGGGACGGCGCACTACCGGCGTCGGTTGGCCACGGTGTCGGGACCCCGCGGCCCGGATCCGGGAATGGACCCGCCTCTGCCTCGATCTACGCTCCACCACCGGTAGTTCCACCGGCGGTGCACTCTTCTTCGGACTTGGTCGGGTGAGTACATTGCCTCTCGCTTTAGCTTGTCGCGTCGGTTGGCCTTCGTGCCCATGTTTGGCCTTCGTGCCTGTTTGGCCTTCGTGCCATGTTTGGCTTTCGTGCCCATGTTTGGCCTTCGTGCCATGTTTATTGCGGTTTTGGAACCTCCCCGTGCGGGGAGGTGCTTTGCCGAAATTTTGCGGGGAGTTGTACTAATTACATCACTTGTTATTTGTGCGAGGCACCGTCGGCGGGTTCGAACCCGACTCCAAGCCCACCGGGGAGCTTCTCCACGGTACGAGCTTCCCACGCCACCGTACCGGGGCTTCCCCACGCGGGCGTGCGGGGTCCTCCACCGCCGCGGGGGTACTCGTGGCCGCGGCACCCGCATTCCGGGCTGCCGCCTTCCCTCCGCACCCGGGGCACTCCGTTCCTGCCGTGCTCCCTCCGCAGCACGTCGGCCACTGGCAGTACGCCGCGGCCCCAGGGCAGCCGAGTTGGCTGCGTGGGAGGATCTTCTGCTGGGGCTCCGGGACCCAAGGGACGGCGCCACTAGCTAGGTTTAGTCTTGTAGCTTGTGAGATATGTATGGATGACTTGTGACATGTATGACTCTTTTGCTTGTGGCCCGGATATGCTTGGATTCCGATGGACATGTATCGATGCTTAAAACCGTATTTCGTTGCTATATATGTGGATTATATGCTATATATGTGGGTTAATTGATATATATGTGATGCATGTGCTAAATTGTAATGTAAATGGAAAGAAAACAGAAAAAAAAATAATTTTTTTTTCCGGGTTCGCCGATGGCTGGGGTTATGATTCAGCTAATCCCGGGTTTGCCGATGGCCGGGCCATCGGCAAACTTGCCATAACTTTGCCGATGGCCATGGCCATCGGCAAACCCATTTTAATTTTTTTTTTTGAAATTTTTTTGCCGATGGCCTCGGCCATCGGCAAACTTATTGCCGACGGCCTTGGCCATCGGCAAAAAAATTCAAAAAAAAAAAAATGGGTTTGCCGATGGCGGCCACGTCGACCATCGGCAAAGCCACCGTCGGCTGACGGCACGTCGGGCGTGGCGCTTTTCCGATGGCACGCGTGGCCATCGGCAAAGGTTTCCGATGGCAATGTCGGTGGCCATCGGCAAACCCGGCTTTCCGATGAATTGTTTGCCGATGGGGGTTTGCCGATGGCCACTAAACTTTGCCATCGGCAAACCTTTTGCCGATGGGAAAAGTGCCTTTGCCGATGGCGGCCGGCCATCGGCAAAAAGGGCCGTTCCGGTAGTGCTGCGCTCGCCGAGGCCGGCCCGGGATGGCAATCCTGCCGGAGCTGCCGGCAGCGGCGCGAGAGGAACGCACCATGATGGGCTCCGAGGATGGGTTGGAGACGCGGGATTGTCTTGGTCGGCTGCCGGAGGCGCGAAAGATCCGGACGGAGCTGGAGCGGGCGCAGCTGGATCTGGAGTCGCCGCCGCCAATGACGATGGGGAAATTTCTCGGGGATCAGGAGTGGGTGCCAGAACGGGATCAGACGAAGCCGTAAGGCCAGTCTCAATGGGCATTTCAGTAGAGTGTCATGCACATTTAATACATTGACACATCAGCATAGAAGGCATTTTTGCATGAAATGGGGAGGAGAGAGGGGGGAATCGTTTCACCATGGTGAAATGACTCGGCGCCGTTTCCCAGGCCTCGGTAACGCTGTGAAACGCCATTGAGGGCGATTTTCGTTTCACCATCGATCCCGTGCGCAGAGGCAACGGCGAGCTCGCCATTCCCGCGCGCGCGCTCTTCTCCCGCCCTCCAGGGCCTTCTTCCCGCCCCTTCCTCCCGCCTCCTTCTCCCCAATCCTCCTCCATCTCTCCGTTCTTGAGCCCCGTGGCTAGGGTTACAGGCCAGATCGAGTAGGCATGGATCCGCCGGCGGCGTTCGATTCACGGCGGCGCGGAGGTGGCAGAGGAGGCAAGCCTCGCGCGAGGAAGCAGCTTGGCATGAAGAGACCGGCGGCGCCTGCTCCATCATCGCGTCCAGGTTCACCATCACCACTGCTTCGGACCTCGATGCCTCCGATTTCCGCCTCCGATGCGTCTCTTTCGTCTCCTGCACCGATTCCGACCCCTGCTGCTGCTGCGTCCACTGCTGCTGCTGCGTCTTCCTCCCCTGCTGCTGCTTCGTCTTCCTCCCCTGCTGCCCCGACCTTCAACATGCCCCCACGGCCACCGCAAGGAGGAGGATGGGGTGTCATTCCCCCCAATTTTCCATTCGGTCATGGAGAGCAGCAAGTCCCAAACTCATGGTACCATCTCTGTTCTGTGGATGTAGTTGTAGTTATTTATTTTGGATTCAGTTAGATGCTATCTGTTAGTTTAATCTTATATGTCGATGCTATACTTTTGATGCTGAATGTTATAACTTTGAATGAGTTAGATGCTATCTGTACAAAACTACAGATTGATGAAGTATGCTTCGATTCATCATTATTCTCCCTTAGCTAGTACTGAAAATAGGTACTCCAGTATGCTTCAGATACTCCAGTTTATTTTTCAGATTTCAGTTTTCAGTTCTGAAAACAGGTACTCCAGCTTCAGAGACAGGAAAGGGAGGCCAAGCTGGGTACCTGGGCCACTTCTGTAGCTCTCTGAAAACTGAAAAAATAAACTTTATCTGGACATGTCAAAACTGAAAGCACCATGCCACCAACTTAACTTTATTAATTCAACCCGATGTCTCCACAAGCTTCAGAGAAAAAATAGATTATATAAGTACTCATAAATTTCATGTAGCGAGTTTGATTTAGTTAGGCTTCTTTTTGGAGAAATTATTGGTTGAGAAATCGAATTAACTGAGGAATGGTACCTTGTGCGCATTTTGTTTGCTTCTTTGAACAGACATGACTCCTGGGCAAGTATAGATATGTGCTTGTTTGCTCCTTTGAACATCGAACATGCAGTACTGCTTGCCAAGTGAATGGTTATTTGTTAGCAACCAAAATTGCTGCACTTTGACTTCTATATGTTAGGATTCAATCTGTTAGGATTACTTTGACAGAGCTATACTTGCAATTTTCAGGCTCTATCCTCCTGGAGGGTTTTTTAATTTGATACAACAAAACTATCAGCCTCAGGCACAACAACAATGTGAAAATTTTCACTTTGTTGGTCAGAACATGTCCTTCAACCCGATGTCTCCACAAGCACATGGATATTTTCTTGCTGATGGGATATACCCTGATTGGGCAGTCTTTGTTAAGTCAATTCGACTCCCTATCACTGAGAAGGATAAATTGTATGCCCAGGAACAAGAAGGGGCAAGAAAGGATATTGAGAGAGCCTTTGGTGTATTGCAGCGTCGATGGTGTATCTTAAAACGACCAGCTCGACTATATGACAGAGCTGTACTCCGTGATGTTGTGCTAGCTTGCATCATACTTCACAACATGATAGTTGAAGATGAGAAAGACCTAGCAATGATTGAAGAAGATATAGATCTGAATGTGCCTCCTAGTTCATCAACCGTACAAGCACCGGAATTCTCTCCGGATCAGGACGTTCCTTTAGACAGAGCTTTAGAAAAGGATACTAGTATTCGTGATCGAAATGCTCATCATCGACTTAAGAATGATCTGGTAGAGCATATATGGAATAAGTTTGGTGGTCCCTGGTACATTTCTCTATTTATAGTTACTTATCTATCTTATATAAGAATTGAACTACTTATCTGTGATATGATTCTGTACTCTTTTTTTGTCAATGCTGAGAGCTCATGTTACATTTTTTTGTTTATGCAGGATGAAAGCAAGGTTGAAGGCAATCTGAAACGGTGGCTGGATGCAATCTGATCCTGCAGTATGCAAGTCTGAAGTCTAGTTGAACTTTTTTTTATCTACCTTATCTATGTTTCTCAATCTGGTCCAGTATACCAGATTTATGTCACTTTGGTCGTCGTATGCACCTAGCAATGAGTTTAGCGTCAGTTATATCCTGAACTATCTTAACGTATGAAGTCTGAACTATCGAGTTGAGTTGTATATTGCATTGTGTGTGTGCGAGCATGAATTTGATCGTGGTGTGCACCTGTTCATGAATTGCATATTTGATCTGGACACACAATGGCTACAGAGTTTATGCTAGTACATTTGATCACAACTAAATACCAGTATTTAATGCTATAACGAGCATGTGAAACGCTGCAGTGAAACTCACCATTGTGAGAGTCAATTTCGTTTGTTGTTTCACTGTGTTTTGGCTGACGTGGAGTTTTGGTAACTGTGCATTGAAACACCTCACTGAGACTGGCCTAACGAGGGAGCCGTAATGCCCGTTGTATTTGCGAAGCCTCTGACAAAAACGATTCACATTAAATCAAGCAATATCAGTAGCACGAATCTCATGACGAATCAGACGGAGACGGAAAGGGAGGACAGTACCACCCGTCGCGCGCAGACATTCGGCCGTATCCTCCCCCGCATCGTGGTCGTCGTCCTCTACGCTGGTCTCGTTCTATGGAGGGGTGGAGTTCAGCTGCACCATCACGTCGTCATACCCGCAGCTCTTCTTCCCCTTCAAGGGTCGCGCGCGGCGGCGGCCGGGCGTGCGGCGAGTACAGCGGCCTCGACGCGGCGGCCGTGGCGCGCGTTCAAGATGCTCAGCACCGAGGTAGACGCCGGCGCTGGAACCCCGGCGGCCGGTGTGGTGTCGGCCACCGCGACGCCGTCGCCCATGGTGGTGAGGATCCTGGGCCGCAGCCCCGCCGGCGTCCGCTCGCTCCGCGTCACCGACTCGCCGTTCCCCACCGTGCACTAGGAGGGGTGCTGCAACGAGCGCGTCGACGCCCAGGCCGACGGCTTCGTCCACAAGTTCTACGAGAAGCTCAGGATACAGCCCACCGCCGCCACGCCGGACGCCTACCAGTACCAGCGCCGCCGCGGTTAGCGAGACTGGCTTGTTCAGGCAAGCACAGACATGTCAGCCGGTAGGACGGCCGGCGGCACTGCTTTCGCTTCGGATCCGTGATGTGTGCGTGTCCATTCGCGTGTAGTTTTCAGTTTTCAAATCAAACAAGCATGTTCTTGGATCACGTTCAGGTAACATAACTCGTAACCTGCAGCAGATCGATAGCTGCAACTGCAACAATCGAATGTTCATTTGTTCCGTCACCATGGATCTGGCACAAGCGAAGCAAGCAAAGCACCGACGCGGAGTTTGGGTCATTGTCAAAGTGATCTTCCTCGGGCTTGAACTCCACCGACCGGCCATGGCCTCACCTGAACGGACGAAGGGCGCGCGTGCAGGCGGCAGCCACGGCGCACGCGCGAGCTGCGCGGCGGGCGGTAGCGGGGGCGGCGCGACGGCGCGCGAGCGGAGGCTGCGCGCCGGGCGCGAGCAGGGGCTGCACGGCGCGCTGATGGTCTCCTGCACACCTACGGCCAGGGTTAGGTTGGGTCAGCGACGGCGGAGACAGAGCAACGGAAAACAACGAATCGAAGAACACGAGGAAGAGAGTGAGTTGGCCACGGTTCTTCCTCATGTTTGGGACGGGGCAAAAATGTCCATACCAAAACACGTACGTCTGATAATGGGCCCAAACGGCTGGAAGACGCACACAATGGGATTTCTCAGGTAAGTAAAGAGTTGCAATAGTATATCTATAACTCTTATAAAGATAAACCTCATTAGTGAATTTTCTCAACATGCAAGCTATCCACATCATGAATCCATTCAATAATCCACTATAAGTTGCAATTATAGCCAACTACCACATAGTTAAGATAGTTTTTCTTCATCCACTAAAATGCATTTAGTTGCCCACAAAGATATGCCAAATAATTCATCAAAACTAATTTAAGATAGTTTCATTCAATTGTCCACAAAGGCGTCTCAAATCATTCATCAAAATTAGTTCAAAATAGTTTTATTCGTATAACTATAAATATAAATAGTCTATTTTTTTAAAATTATGCGGAATACCAGAACGCGCGGGGTATCCACCTAGTTTCTAATATGAAGAATTGTAATGGTACATCTCCAAAACACGAGAATTGCAATGGTATAAAGCTAAATAACCCAAAGATGATCACCTATATTTGAAGACATATATATAACTTGACTTTGTCCCGTTCCCGAGCAAGGAGGAACTGGACCGGATGACTGTTGTCGAGACACTCACTACAAAGGGTAAAGAGGGCATTGTTTCCATTAAGGAGTTTGTTGATGATGTCCAACCTATAAGAGTGCAGGATCAAATTTGGGTCACAGTCACTAAGGTACCTAGAGTGCTTCATTTTTTCTGCAGCTGTGGGCGGTGGGGTCCATCGTTGTGGCCACGCAAAAGGTTAACATGATCCACCTTCGAGCTACCGGCCAGGTTCGCATCCTTGTAGCGGCTTTGGATATTCGAAATTGTCCTAAGTTTGCTGATGTTTCTGTTGGGAGGAATATATACCGTCTCTTCTTCAAACCAGATGAAACTTTACAGGAGGATACCATGAACCCAAAGGGGGATGATTTGCAGGGAGATGGGAATAAGGACAAACGGACTAGTGAGGACCGGGAAATATAAGATGCTAAGAATGCCTCTCCTCCAAATCCCCCAAATGATAACAACAACTCTAGCAAGTCTCAGGCACCCCCTCAGAACCTAACCCATCAGAAGCTAGCATCTTTGGTAGAAGAGGGATTCAATCGAGCATGTGAGTAGCTTATTAATGAGATTTGCATCAAAGTCATGCTTGAAAAGGATGATGGGGCTACTACCAGGAAATTCACTCCATTGACTGAAGAAGAATTGGCAGAATATAATGCCATAGTTGGTTCTCCTAACAAAGTTCACCCTTCTTCCGTTTTTGGCATGCCGTTGTCGGAGGTCTCGTCCGACATTGATGACTTATAGGGCTGCGACAGGGAGGACATCAGTGAGAGCTAGTTCGGTGTGGGGGCTCTCTACTTCACCACTTGCCCCCTGCGCGCCGGACCACCTCTCGCCGGGACAGGGCAAAGTCGGGTGTTGGCGCTCCTTATGGCATGCTTTTAACCGCCAATTTAATATGAAAACAATCACAAAAACTTAGTAATATAGTTTTTAACTAATCACTTCGACGAGTTTTGGTGTCTCTTTGTATTTTGCAGGACATGCCTGAAAATTACAGAAAATATCAATATTTGAGTATATGCAAGTTTGACGCAATTCGACTGGAGAAATAACATCAATGCATATGATAATTCGGAGTGCGTCAATATAAATTAAAGATCACATATACATGTATATGTGCATACATATTTTTGCATGGCTTGCACATCCATTTGGAATGCATGCATGGGACACGAGAACTCCTATGTGGAAGTCAACCAAGGAACATCCATCATGCCGCCGTGCAGCAAGCAAGAGTGCAAGTCCATGGCCCAATGCCCCAACCAATGCTCGACTTGATGTCCACCATCATTAAGCAAATTAAGCAAATGTTGACGGGCCCACTGCTCCTCATGCAACCCACCAGGAGGTGCTCACGTCATCTGCTGCACCGCAGCTCAGAAGCCCAACAGCTCGGCCTGGTGCTGCATGGAGGGGGCTTATGACCAGAGGTCAACTAACCACACACGCTCAAGAAGGAAAGGCCCCACGGGCTGAGGTGCTCTCGGCAAGGCCCTACCGGCAGTCGACCAGCTCAATGTCATACAGCAGCAGCGGCGTGTATTATCTCATGCACAACAAGCAAGGCAGGCCCGAGCTGGCAGCACTTGCACACCCCACTCAGGAACCAACGATGATGGAGCTGGCCTATGGGCCTTTGCGACGTGGCACCAGGCAGAGCCCAATTAATCTGTTGATTGTGCGCATCAATAACCACACACGCCAAGACGGGCACACGCAGCAGTCCAGGCCCAGCAGCTGCCAGCACCGACTTGGTAACGTCGGTTTTGTTACCGACGATTGAGGTCGGTTTGCTGGCCGAGGTCGGTTTCCATCTGGATCCTAGGGAGGATCTCCACTCTCCCAAGTTTCCTCCCCCTATAAATAAAAGGCCTCTATCTTATTTCAACACTACGTGAAAAACTTACTGTAAGAGCGCTTGGTTTTTTCTAGTAGGGGCGGCTCGTGTAATCGCCGCCCTACGGTGGGGTTTGCGGGCGGCCGGCGACGGATCCGGGCCGCCCGCTAATGCAGCAGGGGCGTGGTGATCCAAATCCGCCCCCTAGTGGCGCAGCAGTAGGGGGCGAGTTTGGTGGTTTTTGACAAAATAAGTTAAAAAGAGGCCGAATGACCTCAAATGAAAAACTTTTGAATAGAAGATAGTTTTGTCTCATCAAGATACATATTTTATACATAGAACACTTTTGCATTTGGAAAAGTTTTAGTAAACTCTTCTCAAGGGGTTTCAAAATCCAAGGCGAGACTTGGTCAACTCTAGTCAAACGAGGCACCAAATGACCTCAAATGAAAAACTTTTGAATACAAGATAGTTTTGTCTCATCAAGATACATATTTCATACATAGAACACTTTTGCATTTGGAAAAGTTTTAGTAAACTCTTCTCACGAGTTTGAAAATCCAAGGCAAGACTTGGTCAACTCTAGTCAAACGAGGCACCAAATGACCTCAAATGAAAAACTTTTGAATACAAGATAGTTTTGTCTCATCAAGATACATATTTCATACATAGAACACTTTTGCATTTGGAAAAGTTTTAGTAAACTCTTCTCACGGGGTTTGAAAATCCAAGGCGAGACTTGGTCAACTCTAGTCAAACGAGGCACCAAATGACCTCAAATGGAAAACTTTTGAATACAAGATAGTTTTGTCTCATCAAGATACATATTTCATACATAGAACACTTTTGCATTTGAGAAAGTGTTTGTAAACTCTTCTCACGGGGTTTGAAAATCCAAGGCGAGACTTGGTCAACTCTAGTCAAACGAGGCACCAAATGACCTCAAATGGAAAACTTTTGAATACAAGATAGTTTTGTTTCATCAAGATACATACTTCATACATAGAACACTTTTCCATTTGAGGAAGTGTTGGTAAACTCTAGTCACAAATTCTTGAATCCCACACAAGACTTAATGAAACTTCATGCGGACGAGTGGATTTAGAACTACACTTTCGCAACGCTTCGTCGAATGCAAAAATAACCTTTGTATGAATTGTTCATCTTGACGAGTGGATCAAACTTGATGTTTATGACTTTTCGAGGTGGGCCCGCCTAGGGGTCGAAAACCCGCGTCCCACCGCGAAAAACTGAAGTTTCAAAGTTTGAGTGGTCCAAACCATCCCAGATGAAAAGGTGACCATTGGAGAAAATATGTATCTTGATGAGTGGATCAAAATTTCTGTTCATCACTTTTGCATCCGAGGCCATCTAGGTCCAGTCAACGTGTATTTTCTCGAAAAAAATGTAGAGGTTTGACTTGGTCAACCATAGTCAAACGAAGTACCAAATGACCTCAAATGAAAAACTTTTGAAAACAAGATAGTTACATCTCATCAAGATACATATTTCATACATAGAACACTTTTGCATTTGAAAAAGTTTTAGTAAACTCTTCTCACAGGGTTTGAAAATCTAAGGCGAGACTTGGTCAACTCTAGTCAAACGAGGTACCAAATGACCTCAAATGAAAAACTTTTGAATACAAGATAGTTTTGTCTCATCAAGATACATATTTTATAGATAGACCATTTTTGCATTTGAGAAAGTGTTGGTAAACTCTAGTCACAAATTCTTGAATCCCACACGTACTTAATGAAACTTCATGCGGGATGAGTGGATTTAAACTACACTTTCGCAACGCTTCGTCGAATGCAAAAGTGACCTTTGTATGAATTGTTCGTCTTGACAAGTGGATCAAACTTGATGTTCATGACTTTTCGATGTGGGCCCGCCTAGGGGTCGAAAACCCGCGTCTAGCCAAAACCGAACTTTCAAAGTTTGAGTGGTCCAAACCATCCCGAGATGAAAAGGTGACCATTGGAGAAAATATGTATCTTGATGAGTGGATCAAACTTTCTGTTCATCACTTTTGCATACGAGGCCATCTATGGTCCGTCAACGTGTATTTTCCGAAAAAACAGAGGTTTGACTTGGTCAACCTAGGTCAAACGAGGTACCAAATGACCTCAAATGAAAAATTTTTGAATACAAGATAGTTACATCTCATCAAGATAACACTTTTGCATTTGGAAAAGTTTTAGTAAACTCTTCTCACAGGGTTTGAAAATCCAAGGCGAGACTTGGTCAACTCTAGTCAAACGAGGTACCAAATGACCTCAAATGAAAAACTTTTGAATACAAGATAGTTTTGTCTCATCAAGATACATATTTCATAGATAGACTATTTTTGCATTTGAGAAAGTGTTGGTAAACTCTAGTCACAAATTCTTGAATCCCACACGAGACTTAATGAAACTTCATGCGACGAGTGGATTTAGAACTACACTTTCGCAACGCTTCATCGAATGCAAAAATGACCTTTGTATGAATTGTTCGTCTTGACGAGTGGATCAAACTTGATGTTCATGACTTTTCGAGGTGGGCCCGTCTAGGGGTCGAAAACCCGCGTCTAGCCGCTAAAACCGAAGTTTCAAAGCTTGAGTGGTCCAAACCATCCCGAGATGAAAAGGTGACCATTGGAGAAAATATGTATCTTGATGAGTGGATCAAACTTGCTGTTCATCACTTTTGCATCTGAGGCCATCTAGGGTCCGGTCAACGCGTATTTTTCGAAAAAACAAGGTTTGACTTGGTCAACCTAGGTCAAACGAAGCACTAATTTACCTCAAATGAAAAACTTTTGAAGCATTAAACTTTGTATATTTTTTCTGGAATTTTAAATTTATATAAATGTATTTCTTTTATACAGATTTTGATTTTCTATTTAAAAAAAACATTTACATGACGGGTTATAACCGGCTCATCAGGCCACCAGACATTATAGATCTTGATTATTTCTAAAACTTTTTGTAGCTAATGATTTTTCATTTGTTTATATAGTTTAAAAATTTATACTAAAATAATAACTATAAACTTAATTACCGAAATTAAAAAAAATAACAGCACATTAAAATGGGCCTAACTGCGTAGCATGAGCCGTTACTATGCTCGGCCC